>CAUYPO010117462.1:0-27513 GCA_963574435.1 Cheirogaleus major | reverse complement strand
ACTTTATTTCTATTATTATTATTATTATACATTCTCACTTGCCACTCACTGTTAGGGTTTTGCTATGAGTCTACAAGCAATTGATTTATCATGGTCTCTGTGCAGTCAAACCTCTCTGCTAATGATAATCTGTATTTGCAGGCACTCCCCAACGTTAGCATCACTGCCTCAGCTCCCCCTCAGGTCATCAGGCATTAGATTTTCATAAGGAGTGTGCAACCTAGATCCCTCGCATGCGCAGTTTACAGTAGGGTTCACACTCCTATGAGAATCTGATGCCTCCGCTGATCTGACAGAAGGCGGAGCTCAGGCGGTGATGTGAGCGATGGGGAGTGGCTGCAAATACAGATGAAGCTTCTTCACTTGCTCACCTGCTGCTCACCTCCTGCTGTGCAACCCAGTTCCTAACAGGCCACAGACGAATACCTTCTTGCTGCAAAAGACATACTTTCATTTTTTATGACTCAATAGCATTCCATTGTATATATACCACATTTTCTTTATCCAATCCTCCCTTGATGGACACTTAAGTTGAATCCATATCTTCGCTCTTGTGAATAGTGCTGCAATATACATATGAATGCAGGTATCATTCTGATACAATGATTTCTTTTTCTTTGTGTAGATACCCAGTAGTAGGATTGTTGGATCTTATGGTAGTTCTATTTTTACTTTTTGAGAAATCTCTATACTGTTTTCTATAGAGGATGTACTAATTTACATTTCCACCAACAATATATGAGCTCTCTTTTTTTCTGTATCCTCACCATCTGTTATTTTTTGTCTTTTTGATAATAGCCAGTATGATTGGTATAAGATAATATCTCATCATAGTTTTAATTTGCATTTCTCTGATGATTAGTGATATTGAACATTTTTTTCAAGTGGCTTCTTGGCTATTTGTATGTCATCTTTTGAAAAATGTTTATTCATGACCTTAGCCTGCTTTTCAATGGGATTATCTCATTTGTATTGTTATTGAGTTATTTGAATTCCTTGTAAAATCTGGATATTAGTCCCAGTCAGATGTATAGTTTGCAAATATTTTCTCCCATTCTGTAAGTTGCCTGTTCACTCTGCTGAGTATTTGTTTCACTGTGCAGAAGCTTTTAAGTTTAATTAAGTCACATTTGTTTATTTTTGTTTTGTTTCCTAGATGTTTGAGGTCTTAGTCATGAATTCTTTGGATAGGTCAATGTCCAAAAGAACTTTTCCTAGGTTTTCTTCTAGTATTTTTATAGTATCAGGTCTGACATTCAAGTCTTTAATCCATCTTGAGTTGATTTTTGTATATGGTGAGAGACAGGGTTCCAGTTTCATTCTTCTGCATATAGATACCCAATTTTACCAGCACCATTTATTGAAAAAGGTCTCCTTTCCCCCGTATATGTTCTTGTCAACTTCGTCGAAGATCCATAGGCTGTAAGTATGTGGCTTTATTTCTGGGTTCTCTGTTCTGTTCCATTGGTCTATGTGTATATTTTTGCTGTTTTGGTTACTATAGCCTTGTAGGATAATTTGAAGTCAGGCAATGTGATGCCTCCAGCTTTGTTCTTTTTGCTTAGGATTGCTTTGGCTATTTGGTTCCATATGTGCTGTAGAATTATTTTTTCTAATTCTGTGAAAAATGGTTGGTAGGGATTACATTGAACCTGTAGATTGCTTTGGGCAGTGTGGTCATTTTAATGATATTAAATCTTCTGATTCATGAGCATGGGATATTATTCCATTTGTTTATGTCATCTACAATTTCTGTAGAGATCTTTCACCTCTTTGGCTAAATATATTTCTAGGTATTTTTGTACCTATTATAAATGGGCTTGTTTTCTTGATTTAGTCCTTGGTTACATCATTATTGGTATATAGAAATGCTACTGATTTCTGTATGTTTATATTAAATCCTGAAACCACCACAAGATTATATAGCACTTACTATATGCTAGACTCAGGAATCCTCACATCAACACCATGATATGGGCATTTTACAAGTGATTCTGTAACAGAGAATACTAATGGACTCTTTCCTGGTGTTTAAAGTATAGAGTTTATTGCAATTCTATTCTAACTTTGTTCTCTAATCCTAACATCATCATTTCCTAATCACGGAGTCATTTTTTGTTTGCTATTGTTTTGTTTGGTTTTATTCAACTATTTCCAAAGCTTTTAAAAAAATTCTTATTTTCTAAATCAGCGTTTCCCAAGAGAACATTTTGAGATGGAAAATTCCATATCTGTGTTGTTCGACACAGTAGACACTGGCCACATGTGGCTACCAAGTAGCCGAAATGTGGCTAGTGAGATTGAAAAGCTGAATTTTTCATTTTATTTAATTGGAATTTAATTTTAAATGGTCGCATATGGCTACTGGTCACTGTACTGGAGAGTGCAACTTTCAGATTACCCTAGAAAACATCTAGAGACAGTAGCTGCGCCCCCCACCCCAGAAACCTCACAGGGTGTCTCTCACTACAAGGGAATACACAGTGGTCTGGGTGCAGGCCCACAGCCTTGCAAGTTCAGAATCTGAGTCGCCAGCACCTCAAGAGAAAATCCATCTTTTAGGCATAAATCAAGGCAATCAGGCTTGGAAGACTGAAGTCAACCATGGGGACAATTTAATTTATAACAGAAATAACTGCCAAGCAGTAAGCCAAGCTTCTTAAGTCAACATGATCAGCCCAGATCTTTACCTCAGCCAAGTCGACTAGGAATTCCAATGATTGATGAAGAAATTACACAAATTCACATTAAGAAATTACATCACACAACCCAATTTTAAAAATAGGCAAAGGACTTGAACAGATATTTCTCCAACAAAGATATCCAGATAAGCACATGAAAAGATACTCAACATCACTAATCGCCAGGGAAGTGCAAGTCAAAGCCATAATGAGATACCACTTCACGCCCATTAGAATAGCTATTATAAAAAAATGGAAAATAACAAGTATTGGCAAGGATGTGGCTCAACTGGCACCTTCGTGCATTGCTGCTGGGATTATAAAATGGTGCAGCTACTATAGAAGACACTTTGGCAGGTCCTCAAAAAGGTAACATAGAATTACCATATGGTCCATCAATTCCACTTCTAAGTATATATCCAAACAAATTAAAAGCAGGGACTCAACCAGATACGTGTATACTAGCAGAATAGTTCATAATAGCCAAAAGGTAGAAATAACCCAAAATGCCCATCAACAGATGAACAGATAAATGAAATGTGATATGTACACACATTGGAATATTCAACCTTGAAAAGGAAGGAGATTCTGATACAGGCTCCAACATAAACCTTGAAAACATCACGCTAAATGAAAGCAGCTACAACCGAAGGGGCAAATATTGAATTATTCTTCTTAGATGAGTTATCCAGAATAGGCAAAGTCACAGAATAGAAAGTAGAACAGTGGTTACCAGGGGCTGTGAGTAAGGAATGATGGGGAGTTATTATTTAATGGGTACAGAATTTCTGTTTGGGATGATGAAACATTAATAGTGGTGATAATAGCCCAGCATCCTGAATAGACCTAAGGCCACTGAATTATGTATTTTAAAATAGTTAAAATGGCTGAAATGATAAGTTATGCACATGTTGCCACAATCAAAAAGTTTAAAAGTACATCACAAAAACACTAAAACTCAAAATGCTTATGTCCAAACCATTTATTCCTGTAGTGAAAAGATGTTCCTAAAAAGCCACTTTGTAATCAAAAGGTTGCTGGGTGACTATGGCATGGGATCAGAGAGAGGAGGGGGCTACGTGAATGAAGTGCTTGGTAGAAATGATCTTTCCAGTAGATTCTCTGGCTCTTAGCCCCTTCATCCATCTCCTCTAAAGCCATGGCCCCGGTAGTGTGACCAGACAATGGGAAGCCCCATTGGCTCCTGCTCTGGGCCACTTAGCTGGGCAGCCCAGTGTTCCTCTTCCAACTTCCCTTTTCATTACTTGCAGGGGGGACTGACCACCTCTCCAGACTTAAATATTCTTTCCTCAAACATGCTCATACCTTCAATAAAACTACTGTTACCACCCCGTATGCCTGAAAACCATTCTCTCTCTTTAAAGAGACTTTGCCTATGTCTGTGATCATTGCATTGCTTACTTCATCAATGATAAGTTCTTGTTTGGGGGAGAAATGAATCTCTACAGATTCCTTTAGCAGCAGGAACCACAAGTGCCTGCTGGCCTCGTGACTTTCCCTAGAGCCATTTGCATCTGCCCGTGCAGGAGCAGAAGGAAGACGTCAACGAAAATCATTTGAAGAGCTTTAGATGCCGCATAACTGATTCAGTGCTACACAAAAGATTAGGGCAGAATTATTGCCATTAATAAATAAAGATAAAACAACAGGGACAGACCTAATTTGCTCAGTTCCACTCAATATATCTTTCAAATCGTTCATACCTTGTTCTCTAAGCGATTTACGATGCTAATGGCTTAAGCATGATTCTTGCCACTGGGCACAGGTTTGCATAGAGCCTGGGGAAGGGAAAGCTTATGTAAGAGAATGTTCTTGCTTTTGAAGAATATATGTTCATCATGGGAGTTTGTATAGAAGTGCAAAAATTAAATCTAGAGTAGTTTTCAGGGCTGTAAATTGCATTAAAGTAACAGAGCAGGCAAAATGTGTTGCAATTTACAGCAGAAGGATTTCTGTCATCATGAAATTTCTTGCTTCATGAAATATACTTCATATATATTGTCATTTTCATACTTGTGCAACCAATAGCACCTAAGCATACTCTGGGGTTGAAACATTTGGGGGTGTGTTTTAGGTTTCTTTTGTATAAATTGAATATGTTGTACTATGTGAATGGCGTAGAAAGTTAACAAGCTGACTTCCTCAACTAACACTTTATATTAGTTGAAAGGCTTGACTGAGGTTATTCGTGAACTTCTTAGAGTGGACAGATTGTATTATTTTGAATTAAAATCATTGGTGTTGATTGCAAGTAATTGGTTGTATGCTTACATCACAGGAGATAGAGGTTTTGTTGTTTTTCCCTTTCGCACTTTTTCAGGTTTTGTAGCCTTAGTTCATTAACAGTTTCATGTGATGAGAAAGCCACCAGCGAGTGGCGTGACCCTGCAAATAACTGTTGATGTTGTTGATACAAAGATTCTAGAAAACTTAACTCTTATCTGAATGTAAGTGGGGAGATGAAGTTGTAACCTGTGTTAGGAGTTTTGGATGGTGTTTTGCAGTATTATGATTGAAATTATGAACATGGACCCAAGAATGTCTGGACCCTACCCTGCTAGTCACCCAAGAATAATAGTAGATGAAAGTTACATTAATATATTAACAACTGCTCGGGCTCTTCCTGGTGAGTTAAGGTAAAGGTTGTGTTGGAGATTTATGGGATGACATCAAGTCCCATAAACACTGGCCCCAGGATGCAAAATTATCACCAGAACCCTGCCCATTTTTGCCTTCTGATTGTCGTTCTTCTAGGCCAGCTTCATTCTCAGACACACCGTCCTCTGTGGGAGCCCGATGCATCCAGGTGTACATTCTACCTGCTTCGCAACCCTGAAGAGGGTGTTCTTTTCGCTATAGGTCCAGCGACTGTCCTGGAATTGACTCTGATCCTCTCTGACTTGGATCACATGTCTATTCCCAAGCCTGTCACTGAATAGGGGTAAGGAGTGTGGCCAGGCCACACTCATGTGTCCATACCCAGGAGTAGGTCAAGCCACACTTGAGAGTCACATGGACTTGGCATGGAGGAAGGACAGTTCCCCAGAAGACAAACAATGTAGTGTCAGCAAAAGAATGAGAACAGGGCGACAGAAAAAAAACAACAGATAGTCACTATACCCTGAAATCCAAATCTTAGAAATAGAAAACTTGGACATGCTAGAGAGAGACAGAGAGACATAAACAGAGAGACACGCAGCACTCAATAAATAGTTGTTGAGGGCACAGAGCTCTTTTAGGCTGCCATGCCCAGCTGCGACATTGCGCTGGCTCCGTTACATGCAGCGCACGGGCCCAGGGCTGTGCCCTTCACGTCACCTTCAGCATCCTGTATTCAGGGATGCGTTTTAATCATCTCCAAGTACTTCACGTGGAAACTGTTCTTAGCAGGCACTCAAGAAGGGCGTGGAATGAATTTGCAAGAAGGAGAAGTATGCTCAGCATGAAATACCCTTTGGGAAGTTTGCTTTAGAACTTGGAAAGTTGATCCAGGGGTAGGTGAGTAAACCTGGTTCTCTTTCAGAGTAGAAACAGATAAACATCTTAGCACAGCATGACACTGCATTATTTCATAGACTTGCCTTCCTAAGCAGGGGGCTACGAAATCTGAACAAGTTCCTGAAAAAAAAAAAAAATGTTTTCTGGTAAAGAAGACAGCATGGCCGAGAAGAAAGGATGCAGGCATGGGCATTGGACAGCCTCAAATCCCAATTTCACCACTTACCAAACCTTGGGAAAGTGACTTAACTTCTGTCATCCTGTTTTGTCATCTGTAAGGATTAATAGACTGCACGGAAAGTGCCTGAAACATGGTTGTCACTCAGTAAATGTTGGCTCTTCTGAGCTTCCATGGGCTCTGACTATGACCTATTCTCAGGCTGCTGAGGGACCCAAGAGTGCTGTGGGGAGACCCTAGCCACTCCCTGGTGAGACGCTGCTGCTGGAGGACGCAGCTGTTGGGAACAGGAGACTGGCCGCCAGGTGGGAAGGGCTGGTGTCCCGGTTCCGCCTTCTCTGTAAGCCGCCTGTTCCATTATTTATTTTCTGTTTCTTGGTGGAATCAGAGGACTGGACAGGTAGCCTAACTCTCAGTTTCCCAATGTAGGGGACAGAGCTGTGCACAGAAAGATATAATTCTGGGGAGAGAGGGATTAGTTGATTTAGGAATCTTCCAATCCAAAGAGCACCTTAATCTCTCAGTTTATAAATGCTCTTGATATCTGCGTGATCTTTCCCTCTTTGTTCATGCTTCCCCTCTGCCATCCTGCCTTAGACACTTCTGTCCCATTTCCAGGACAGCTTTCTCTCCTCTGTACCAGTTTTCCAATCATCTTTAAGAGCAGGCCAGTTATAGTCTCAGATTTAACCATGCAGTGAAATAGGAAAGAGGAATCTGACAACCAAGAGTCGACTCATGAGAAAAAACAATCAGTGAAACCAATTAGTTGGTGGACTAAATTGGCTGGACGTTTCATCTCACAGAACAAAACTGGATGTTCCATTTATTCGTGACTCACTTGTCAGTGCTAATCTCCACCGGGCTTCGTACCCTCTGCGGCTGCCGCTTGCGTGTGTCACCCGCCACCCGTCTATTCTATTAATTCAGTCTCATCTCCACGGCTATTTTTTTCTCCTGTTACTTTTGCGTGACTTCACTCCCTTACTTCCTCATGCCTAATTTTATTTCTCTTTCCAATTAGTTGTGTGCTGCTTCTGCATGAGTCATGTCTCTGAGTGTAATTAATAGGAAACCAGGCTTTGTTTGGCAGGTACTCACTTGCTGAAACTTCCAGAGATGTCCAGAGCAGGTTGGTACGGACTCATGCTGCTTTCATGGGTGGGAGCGCTGCCCTAGGTGTTGGGGGGGGCGGGGAGACTTGCTGAAAATAAAAATAGGAGATTACGAAGCCAATTTCCCAAAGAAAGATACTCATCTTTGATTACCTTGATTACAAGAGCGTAATCAAGGCACAGATGCGGGTGAGTTTGCAAGTGGATGAAAAACTTTCCCAAAGAGCGTGACCTGCAGCTGCTGTTCCATTCCATAGTTACTGGACTTGGCTAGGTGAAGGACGTGTCAGCAGGGCAGGATGTCCAAATCCAGTGATTTTCCACATATGCAAATGAAGGTACAATTAGGGAGGGGCGGTTGTGCAGAGGGAGGTTGCTTCATTCCCTTAGATGGCACCTAGATTTGCTACAGAGCCCAAAAGGTAGACCCAGCACACACCCACATGTTTTCTCAGAGCTTCCAGACTAGCCGTCTAACTTTTACCAAGTTGGCCAGAAAGAGCTTTGTGACTTGCTCTTCGAGGTGAGGTCACTGCTGAGTTCACCAGGTGCCACTCCTGGTGGCTTCCCCTCATGTAGCAGCCCTGTCTGCCACCTGGCCAATGGCTGGTTGCACAGCATGGTCCCAAACAGGACACATACCAAGAATGTCCAATGATCCTTAGTGGAGCAGAGAGCCTTTCAGAGTTTATAACTGTGAAGCTCCATGACTTTATTATTATTATTATTATTATTATTATTATCTCCTCTCCTGCATTTACAGGGCATGCATGAAGTGGTAAGTCCAGTATGAAGTTCAGGGAAGACCTAAATCTCAGATTGTGTTGGTTTATGCATTAAAATGGCAACCACATGTGTGCCAAGTATGCAAAGTTTCCTGTATCACCCGTTAACAGGATCTGCTGTAGCTATAGGCCACCTCTGAGCTAGAGATAGCGAGGCATGATTTCCAATCAACCAGTAGCAGGAAAACAGGATGCAGACGGATTTTCCTCCAAAAGGCATGTGTGGGTTGGATGGTAGATCTCACCACACACATAGACTTTTCCTGCAGAAGTTTCTATGGCTCATGAAGAGTGCTTCAGTTAAACCAAACCTACTTTCCAAGAAGCAAGGGGTTGGACCTGGGCCCAGCTGGAACGAAAGTGTGGTCCATGTAGGAGAGAGGCCAATAGCTTCTTGGGGAACAGGCACAGCTTCTGCCCAATGGGGTGTCAGTAGGTCAAAGTTTTCATGTGCAGAGATGCAGCATTGCATTCCTCCATAGCTGAACTCAGCTGCTCACAAGCTCTTATTCCTTCTGGTGATGCAGAAAAACGGTTGTTTTGACTCTTCCAGGCAACTCAGTCACTTCTAGTTTAAAACCTCTGGGCAAATGCTCAGACAATTCAAAGTTTGGGTACTTAGTCAAGAGCTGCCTATCAGGAGACCCGTTTTGATAGGAGAATGCAGTATTTTCTAAGATACCTACCATACCATCGAGGAAATCCTTACCCAACTGCACACATCGAGGCAGGGAGGGAAACACTAAGTGATTGTGCTGGGGTGGAGGCTTCTCTGCCGAAGTTTGCACTCAGAGAGGAGGAACAGAAGAGGGTGGTGGTCTAGACGTCCACACGTGTTTCCTTTAACTTACTACAACAAAATCATTAAATGCAGACATTGGCATCTTATAAAGTAGAGTGAACGAAAGAAAAAAAAGTAAACCAAATTTTTTTAAAACAAAGAATGAATATATATACATTCTGGAAGAAAAAGAGATGGTGAATCAGCTCTGTGGAGGCCGTAATCTGGAGCCTCTTGGAACAAACGTACTGATTTTGAGACTCGTCGGAGATTCTGGGGCTTAAGGTAATGAGAAGGACAATGAGCAAGTCTGGGGTGACCCGTCCCTTCAGAAGCCTGCCATCCATGTTTCTTCCTTGCAGTCTTAAAGGGCAGCACGGACACAAGACTTCAGCCCTTTGCTGCGAGGTCTGATGGGGAAGCGTGGAAGATGATGCAAGGAAAAGAGAGAATAGACGTAGAGTCATGTAATCACATTTTGCGGTCAGGAAACAGTAAAATTTAAGTGTGGCTACAGTTTGTGGTTTATGGTGAAGAATAGAATAAAATTACAGCTGAATCTTGAAAGAAAGTAGCTTCAACCCACAGACAGAGACGCCAAGGAGCTGGGACCTTGCATGAAACATCGTGGGAACCCCCTGAAGGTTTCCATCCGGGAGGTAGTGGGGCCACCCTTAGATATCGTAACACTCCTGGGAACGAGGACTTCAACTAGGGACTCGACAGGGAGAAAGAAAAATGAGAAAACATTAATGAAATACTTTCAGTGGATAATAACAAGGGCTTACATTTCTAATTAGATATGGGGGTGTGATGGAAGAAGGGGAGTCAGGGTGGTCCCCCATCTCTTGGGCAGACAAAGGATAATGATGCCACAAGCTAAACTGGAGGCACTGAAGTTGAGAGAGGTAGGGATGGAACAGGGGAGACAATGAGAACAGCTTTGGACAAGGTCAAGTTTGAGAAAGGACCATTCATGCCCCAACCTCCCTTTGTCCATAATGTGTGCATGGGCGGTGGAGGGGTGGGGGCAGGGATGAGACCATCTGGGAATCAACAATTTCAATCCCTTGTCACCTTTCTGCTTCTGCCTCCCGGAGGGAGCAGGAGTGGAAACGTGGAATTCATAGTGTCCTATTTTAATGGCGGGCAGGGTAACTATGCCGCAAAGGCAAGTCTCTGCCTTCTCCTTGTCATCAGTGCGGCAGGCTTTCTATGTGCCAGTGGTCCTTCCTTATGTCGGGTACCGCACAGCCTGCCTTTGCTTCCTGTCTCCTAGCAACCAGCCACCTGGGGGATGCTAGCATCCGAGCACACGCTCCCGAGTGCCAAGGATGAATGCAGGTGTCAGGCAGGAGGCTGTGTTAGCTTCCTGCGGCGCTAGAACAAATGACCACAAACTCCGTGGCTGTGAACAACTGCAGTTTATACTCTCACAGTGCTGTAGGCCAGAAATCAGAAATTAGAATCACTGGGCTATCATCAAAGTGTCCACAAAGTGTCCTCTGGTGGCTGCCAGCATTCCGCGATTTGTGGCCACATTGTTCCAATCTTTGAGGCCATCATGTCCAAATCACTCTATGTTCTCTCCTCAAGTCGCCTTCTCCCCCCTGTGTGTGGTCAAATCTCCTTCCACTTCCCTCTCATAAAGCATACACGTGGTGGCATTTAGAACCACCAGGTAATCCAGGACACTCTGCCCATCTCAAGAGCCTTCATTGAATTACATCTTCAAAGACTCTTTTTTTGTCCTACAAGGTGACATTCACAGGTTTCAGGGATTAGGACGTGGACATCGTTTGCACAGAGGCCCTGCTCTGAGCACTGGTCAAACCTGTGTTCCCCGCCAACGTTTCTCAGGAGCCCTATGTTTGGATGAGCCCTGGGCACTTGCCTAGCCATTAATAGACTATCTTGGTCTCTATTTGAAAAGTAATCTTTGTGTCTATGCTATGTTGGCCAAAATCCTAGAGGAAGGGAGGAATCTTTTGCCTAGAACTCTTTCTAATTAATTTAAGATGCCTATGGACTTCCTGGTAGAGAGATCTAGAACTCATCACTGATGATCAAAGGCCAGGGCATGAGCATTTTTCTTAGGGAATGTGTCTCATGGGACTAGGGAAGAACCAAGGACCAAATTTCACCCTGGGCCGGAAACAGCCACTATGGCAGGTGTACCCTGGCCTATGCCTTGACTGCCTGTTAACAAACAGAACCCCGTCTGGGCGGCCTGAGGAAGGTAAATGTGTCTCAGATCTCCTTCGCTGAGCTGCAGAAGGTTCTGTCTGCTAGAAAGGGTCATTGAGTGTGAGTGAAATGGGTCCTAAGTACTTTTATGTCACTGAGACTTTCATAAGATTGACATACACATCTGATACCTTAAAGACCATTTCCAGCATTGTGTTCAAACTACAATTGAGTTCAAACTTTCACTCAACTGACCTAGAAATCAATTTCCTGGAACAGAGCGCTTCGGTATTTTGAGGGCTATGTTTATGCCAGTAAAAAAAAAAAAAACTTGCCCTAGTTAGGGTATAAAAGAATCCTGACTACATTTACTATAAAGAACAAGGTAACCGTTATCATAGAGACAAGTTGAACTTAAATTATGAACAGTGGTTTTTTTTTTTTTTTAAGTTCTGTGAAAGCAGGCGACAGACAAAGGCTGCTCGTTGTAAAGTCTTTGCTAGTGACAATCACGCCACCAACTCTTTTAACCTGTTTGCGGAGCGTTTGTTCATCTCATTGACTTTTGTGGCTTCTGTGGTGCACATCTGAGTGTCTCTGTTCGGAAATAGGAAGACAAACCCTTGTCACATCTCATTTCTTCAGACTTTTCCATCAAAGAGCCCTGGTCTAGCAGGTCAGTGTTTTTGTTCTGTTTTATTTCCATTTCTTGGGCGTCTAACCTCCAGAATTGTGAGAAAGTAAATTTCTGTTGTCTAAGCCACCCAGTCCGTGGTATTCTGTCATAGCGGGCTGAGCTGCTCAGGACATCCGTGAGAAAACCGAGGTTTATCAAGGAGAACACTGAGGTTAGCAGAGTTTCAGCCACCTGCCCTGGTTACACAGCTAATAAGGCAAAGACAATTTCCCCAAGCCGTGTGACAAGTGCTGTACAGAGGCGCACGGGAGGGCTGGGAAACCCTGCTTTCCCACTTACTCGCATTGTGCTTACCGCGCAGCATCGGCCAGCAACTGCTGGGAGAATTTGACCTCAACTCTGCTGGAAAAATGTTCTCGCCTGCAACGAAGGGAGCCTCACAGTTGCGCCACGTATTATATTGAATAAGCTTATCTGGGCCTGCTGCAGCTGGCGATACGAATAGAAGGTTTCTCTCCTGACACAGGATCCCCCTGTTGAGAAAAGACCCAGCACCGGAACCAGCTGTGTCTTGGAGAGAAAGACGTGCAATAGAAGAGAGAAACGGGAAGCGCGAGGCAGGGAGTAGGCACAGAGCTGGGCTCCTGGGTCTCCGGGCTCCTTACACAGGAAAAGAGGAAAAGGCTAGAGGGGTAGGAGGAGAGAAGGGGAGTTTTCCTACAATGCTAAAGTTGTAGCATGGGATGTTTGCAGCCTCACCTAAAACGTGGAGTAAATATGAGATCCCCATGGTCTTCACTGGGCACCGCCCCCTGCCCCCCACCATCTCCACTCACTTCTCAGGCATCAGCTCAAAGGCTCCTTCTCCCCCGCAGGACCTCCCTGACCCCCTGAATCCCACCAGCTCCTGCCCCATGTCAGCCCACGGGCTGCTCCAGCCATGAGAGTCCCCTCCGCTAAACCACAAGTGCTGTGACAGCGGTTTTGCTCTCCCTTGAATCCCCAGTGCCTCTCATGCCTAGGATGTAGCAGATGCTCAATTAACAAATCTCGAATTGCTGTTTGTTTTAAAGGAGATATTTTAAGATATTTTCATCAGTGAACTAAAAAGATAAGAATAGCACATAATATGATACCCTTTCAGCTAATTAGATAGACTATAAACCAGATTGTTTATATTGATTATTAGTGAACGGCGGTATTGGGGCAATTTTTTAGATATTTTAATGTTTTCTAATTTTTCTGCAGTGCACACTTTATGACACAATTTCTAGCATAATAAAAATGAAAAAGGGGAAAATGGTTGTGTTCTACGTTATTGTACTTAAAAATAATCAGATGTTTCTGGACATTAGCCCCACACAGAGTTAGCAGCATTCCCAATCTTTAACACTATCTATTACATTGGCAGAAACGCACACTTCATTTGGTGACAGTCAAACATTCACATGCTATCACTTGCATCCGCATGCCTCATCTGCATGTTTGTGTGTCATTTCCTAAATGTTACTATATTTTCAACAAAGTTTGAATTGGTCCTCGAATCACTCTTCCAAGTGGAAAGAGTAAGACACATGCCTCCCAGTTTTGCACTTCCAAAGAAGCCAGCTTCCAAACGTGACACGTCATTAAAAAGAGATCACTGTCTTCGGAAATGCCTGCCCACTTTAGCCTTAATCAAGCTTGCAAGGCAAAACAAATGAGGGAGTTAAAAACGAAGGTAAAAATCAGTCTCGAAAAACATGGGAATGAAGTAGGTGGGGGAGGGAGGGCTCTTTCATTAGCAATGGCAGATGGGGACTGGCAGGGACAAGGCAGGGCATGGCCTTTCAGCCCGACAGCGCTCTCCTGTTGGAGCTGTGAGATTCCACACCCTGTTTGTCATCATCAGGAAACCTTTCGCTGGGACAGATAGCACAGTCCACCAAAACTACATGAGGCTTTTTCCATATTGTTATATTCTCTATATTTATACACATTTCTATGTTTATCACCTTTATAAAAAAAACTAAGTGGAATTATGTTGACGTCACATGAACACAGAGCTTACATTGATTAATAACAAATGGAAGAGAGCGGGGAGAGAAAGCCCCAGATAGTGAGAGACGTCACAAGTCCCAGGTAATCAGCCTCGGCGATGTATTCTGAACCCATCCACTGGTTCTGCTGACTACTCCCCCGCCTAGGGCCGTGTCGCCTGGGCCCCAGAGATCCTGGAAGGTCCCTGCTCATCTTCAGTCTTCAGGTTTCCCCATTTGGATTTCGGCAAACACTTAATAATAAAATAATATCCTTGAAAAATCAAATCAGCAATTCGCCACCCTCAGTGCGATGCATATTTGTAGGGTCTCTTGCCCACCAGCTCTTTGCATGGAATGCTCTGTCCTGAAGGTTCGCCAACTTGGGAGATGAATTACAAATCAGTATCTTCCCATGGAGCCCACACTAGAATGAAGCCAGTGCCACTTTCAGCCTTTGACTCTAACTGCATTTAGATCCGGTACCTCTCTGACGTCCAGCTAGTCCAAGGCTAGGGATTGAGTGGGTAACTCTATTGATATTAGACAAAGGCATGAACATATTGTCCACTATAGGCAAGACACAGCGAGGAACATTCCATTTATTTGTAGAATTCTAGATTTAAAAACAACAAAGGTAGCTTCAAGTGTGTCCATCCACCAAATGGTACACACCACACCTAATTCTGACTTTGGTGGGGTAAGGGCAATGTATGTAAGCTAAGCATTTGTACCACCATAGTACGCTGAAATAAAAAAGGGGAAAATAACAAAAGGATTCAGGGAGGAGAAAAAAATTTTAAAAATAAAAACAACAAAGGTAAAGAAGCTGGAGTCTGCAACGATTGCCCAATTAGATAAGTTGTGGTTTGGAGAAGGATGGGTTTGAACCATGCATCAGAACCACCTGTGCAGCTTGTATTTGCCAATGCAAATACCTAGATATACTATTAATAGATATACTCCATGTATACTAAAACAGAATGCCTGGGGGTGGATCCTGGCACATCGTTTTTTCTTTTAAAAAAAAAAGCTCCATTTGCAGGGCACGGTGGTGCAGGCCTATAGTCCCCACTACTCAGGAGTCTGAGGTGGGAGTATCCCTTGAGCCCAGGAGTTCAAGGCCAGCCTAGGCACCACAGAAAGACCCCATCTCTAAAAAATAATAAAAATAAAAACTCCCTTGATTCCCTTGATTCTGGAATATATCTGATCAAAAATCATTTCTCTTAAATAATGCTTTAAGAAGTATATTTCCTTTAGACATAATTTCCACCCTCTTGAGCACATTCATCAGTGTTTCTGAAAAACCATGAGGAGAAACTGGCCCATGGAATATGAATTTATATTGTCAGTCATCTCAAATCCCATTGAGAAGTAATTGAAGGATAAATTATGTAATAAGCAAGAAGCAAATAATAAGTAATAAGCAAACAAACACATCTAGCAGGATATTAAAATGTACCTCCAAGGTACAATAGATGCACAGTTGCAAACCGAAATGCCAGACCAACAGACAAAGCTCAATGGATTTAGCCCCAAAACTAAAGCAGGTGCAATAACTCGTGAGCCCCTCATGCCCGTGGGGTGACAGGGCAGGGTTTGGGGAGACAGGGAGGATTTTGAAGAGAATTTATTCAAAGAAAGGGTGAGGGGCAGGTGGCAAGATGCACTCCTGACCCCTCGGAGACTCCCAGTGTTCTGGACACTAGCTGCCGGCAGCTTCCAGAGGGTTCCCCGGGCCAGGTGGCTGTGTTGGGATTGGCTGCCTCCTAAGTTTGACAGGGAGAGGATGTCTGGGGCTGCACTTGTGAGTCCCGTGGCCCAACTTGGCCAGTAGCGGTCCCATAGCACCTGTAGGCACAGGTGGAGTTTGCTCTATCTCACCCCTCCCTCTTCCTTGCATCCCCCACCTGGACGATCTGGAAAGAAAGCCTGGGCGCTCCCCCCATTGGTGCCCCCACCGCTAACCGCTGGGCCAGGATCTTTTCCTTGTTCTCTCCAGCTATTTTGGATTTGCATGAGAGGCCTGCCCTCCCCAGAGACCTCAATTATGTAAGTTGCACCCCTTTTCATGCCTCTTGGGGTGTGTGTGTGTGTGTGTGTGTGTATGTGTGTTTGTGTGTGTGTGTGTGATCACTCTGGGCATTCGAAACAAACTTTGGGTAAGGGGCCATCTGCTCTGCAGGGGACCATACCTGGTCTGATTGCGACATCTCTCAGCCCATAGCCGAGAGAAGCGGAGGGATGGAGGGATCCTGGGGTCTTCAGAGTGAGTCAGTGATGCACTGTGGGAACGGACGGACAGCACCTCCACCAAGGGATTGCTCAGCAAGGGAACAATCTCTGAACAAGAGCAACTCACTGGAGAAAGAAACCAGCTTCACACATGACCCTGGCCACAGGGCATGGTGCCAGCCTTCAGCACCACCTGCTAAGTGACAGTTCCCTCCCCTCCTCATCGCTCTTCTCCTCCTCTCTCCGTGTCCGCATGAGCCACACCAAATGTCGCAGAAACAAACGAGGGTGGAGAATCATCGAGAAGAGAATCCGTCCAAACCTCCTTCCCAAGAAGAATTCCTCCTCCCTCTGAGAATCAATATCTACCAATGGAACATGCAGATCCACATGTGACATTGCGTGCTCATTTATGATTTACGTGCTGTCTCTAGCTTTTATAGCCGAATCAGCACCTGTCAATGCAACATGTATGTCCACATGACATTTTGCACTGATCCATGCATTATAAAACATTTCCCCATATGCTATCTAGCATTTACAGCCGCTGCATTGCACAGTAGACTCACTTCCCAAATGCTATTCATTACACCCTTTCGTCCTTTTTGTAGATGTCATTGCTGAAAAACTTCTCTCCTTTCTGCATTTGCAGGAAGAGTTTTTTAGGACTCGAGTGCAGCTTAGTCAAGTAGTGAAGCAGGTTGGGTTTCATTTTGTAAGATTCCCATCGTCATGGGACAAGCCTGTCCAGATTCCCCCAGACATCCACTTCCCTGATTCCAGCTTCAAGGCGTGCATGAGTTGGAATCATGGGGAGAGAGCAGAGTCCTGTGGTTGAGTCTGGGCAATGGAACCAGAAAAACTAGGTCTAAATTTTGGCTTCAACTCTTCATGATCTTCGGTATATTTTGGTTCTTTGCTTCCATTTTCCTATGCAATAATGGGTTCATTAAAAGACCTACGTCTTGTGGGTATTAACTGAGATCATCTTATAGAGTGCTTAGTACACGGCCTGGGACATCCCACTTATTCATTGTCACTTATGTTTGCTATTGTTGCTGGGGATATTTTGGGTGTCACTGTATCAATTTCCAGAGTATTAGTTGATAATATTGAATACAAGCACTGTAGCACACCAAGATAAAACTCCCTCATGTAAACATAGCCTCATTTATCAATCATTTACCATAAAAACTAAATTCCCTAATTTATTTTGAAAAGGACCCGTATTTTCATATTTCTCCAATCTGTAAGCCTAATAATATATTCTTTTTCAACCTTTTAAAATTGTTTAAATTATTTTATTTTTATCATAAACTCATAACCTATTAATAAACCCTTTTTTAAAAAGCTGTTCTACACGTTAGTTTCTTATAAAGACAATCTGAATGGAGTTTCAGCCAGTTATAGATTATTTGGTCCAAAATGTCTTTGTTAAAACATGAGGATGTGAATAAATGGAGAACGAACTCATTCTTCCTTCCAGCCTGTCACTAGTCTGGATGTGCATTCAGTGGAATCCTGCTAGTGGGAATCATGACTTGCAAATCCATGTCTACAAACTGGAGATCAAGAAAGAACTTTCGAAAGTCATGGTGGATTTAATAAGGTTAAGCTGGCATCAAATTGCCTGACAAAGAATGTGATTAGGAATCCCTTCACCCCAAACATCAAGGAATAGATAGGAAATGAGAAAGTGTACCTGTCTGTGGCACTCTTAGACAGGAAACAACTACCAACCACGCACATACAGAAAAGAATGAAACCCAGACGGAGGCAAAACCAGCACCAAGAGCTGGGGATGACAAAGTATCAGTGTCCGTCCAGAGTGCAGTGTGCAGGACGGAGCGGGGACAGCTCCCTCTGCAGCAGAGGTGTTGGCCATGCCATTCTAGAAAGACTAGCAAAGCTCAGGCCAGCTTTCACTAGGAACAGCATTTATTGGAAACAGCAGGGGAATCGTGATTCGGAAGTTGAAAGAGATGCGATTATCCCTTTATTTTGCCAGAATTTCTGATTTCTGTCTTTGTTCTGCTCTGCCCAGCTGATGTGAATAATAGTGTCTAGACTGGAGAACACATGAACAATTGTATTAATCGCTAGAAGAACAGACTTAGCTGCTGACGGCTTATTTGCATGCGTGTTCACCATCATTTTCTGCATCTGTTCCTCCCCCGCCCCCAGCCCAGACGTCCTAACAGCTCCCCTCTGTTGCCAGCTCCAGAGTACTGCACTGCACTGGCGACTCCATTCACTCGCCCGTAGCTCTGGGAACAGATGTCTCACAGTGTCCTCAAGTGCCCCCTTTGAGTGCGTCATCTGTTTCCTACCAGGACTCTGATACGGCTTCCCTTCCTTTATTATTTTAAAAATATAGAATAAATAAAGATGAATAAAAATAATTTTGAGGCACTTAAGGACTCCATGCTCTTGGGAACCTCAACGCCTGGACTGACTCAGTACGACGACTATAATCATCATGAGGAGGGCCTGTCGTGTTGTTGTCTGGTTATTCTGCTTAAACTGACACGTGTAGTAGCACGTATTTGATAATCATAGGTAGTATTCTGTCACGGTGAACATGGGTTCCAGAAATTTGAGGCAGGTGATTTCAATCAGGTAATTCGTTATATTTTATTCAAGAATAAGAGCTATAAAACCTAAGATCTTTAATAACTACTACGAAAAATGGATGAGGAGGGAGGTATTGCGGAGACCCAGAGGTAAACCTATGTCTGAATGAAGTCTGTTTAGTGATGGACCACTGTTGGTTTCTCTGGCTGGACGAGTGCCCCGACCACTCACGTTACCACCATGAGATGGTAACAATAGGGAAACTGAAACTGGGTGAGAGAGGTCCAGGCGAGCTCTGTATACTATCTTGGCAACTTTTCTATTAATCTAAAACTATTCCAAATTTTAAAAGTTTATTTATAAAAAGCGATTAAGCCTAAGGAAATATAAACTTTCTATTTTAACAATTTTCATTGTAAACCATTTGATCTATACTCATACACTGATATCTAAGAAAACAGAGTATTCTGAACAATATTTAATTTTCAAAAGGGTCATTCTTATGATCATCCATCAAGCTTTTTTTTCCTGCCTATTTCTTGGTTATTTTTTAGGTTTTATATAACAAACATGTTTTACTCTTATAAGAAAACAATGATATTTTATAGTATTGTCATATCATATATGATGGAATATCTCAACATATATCAAATATGTAATATATTCTAATACATAATGTTTTACATCTCAACATGATATAATGTTCTATGATAAAAATCCATTTCTGTTTTAGTTTTTAAAAGTGAAAAGGCTTCTTGTGGATAAAGGAGTGTCCTTTGCTGGGCATACTTCCAACCCAACCTGTTCTTTCAGCCTATAAAGGGAGGTCATCACTGATTGCCAGAAAGTTCCTTCGCAGGCATGGGACTCTCAGCAGTTTCCACTCTAGAGGCCGCTGCTCAGAGAACAGACGTCCCCAGCACTCAAGGGAACCCGTGTCCCTTTTCCGCCACAAACCTCAGTCTGCAGCTCCTGTGTGCAGCGTGTGGGTTTGTCTGGGGTCTCTCCATCTCTTCTCCAGTCACTGATTAGGCTGCTGCAAAATAGTAGCAGCCCCCATTCCAGAAAGACGGGTGCCCCGTCAACTGGCAGCACAAGGAAATTTGTAAAAAAAAAAAAAAAAAGAAATACACTGCTTGGCTACAACAAAAATGTGAGCAGAAAATCAGGAATAGGTCGAAAAGCAGACTATCTGGGTTCACAGCTGACATTTTCAGAGCACTCCTACGTCTAGTGCGGCACAAATGGCACCACGATCTTCCCAGCCACCCTGTGAAGTGGGCACTGCTATCACAATCACCCCCATTTCACAGATGAAGAAACCGAGGCACAGAGAGGTTTATGGCAGTAAAGCGAGACGCCGGGATTTGCGCAGAGACATCCTCGCTCTAAGACACGAGCTCCTAACTTCCGGACTATAACAATCATGCCCAATACCTGAGAGTGAGGCATGTATCTTTCGCAAGGAAAAAAATCTAAAAGAAACATATTTTTTATCTATTAAAAATATCACATGGCCACCTTATTTACATGTTTCTGATAAAAGAGCATGTGGTTAGTCCCAAATGTAGCCTGAAGATACTTAATGATCTTAATGTGCCTCTTTGACAGTCTCATAATACATTGAATGCAAACGAGTAAAAAAAAAAAAAAAAGCCCCTCTGGCCATTTTGTAATAAAGTTTTCTCATCATGATCAATAGTGGTTTCTTCTCCTCCTGATTCTCCTTCTACGTGCATTTAATAACAGTGTCTGACCCTCATGATTGCATCTCCTTTTCTCGGCAATCTGTCATGTGTATTGTTTATGGTCTCAGCCCCAGAGGAAGCCAGCACGTCTTTCTCGTGTTTAATCTCATGCAAGAGGGCAATTGGTTTATGATCTGTAACAAAATTGTTTAGCTCGTTCACCTGATCAGTCAAATGATGACAGAGTATTTTCCTCTCTGTATTTTGAAAGGGAATTGTTTCCTACTTTTCCCAGCCTTACCTCCCTTGGCATCTCCATGTGAAATTGATTTCAACCAAAATGATCTATTTCCTGACTCCTGGAGCCAGGGTTTTCCTGTGTCTTCCTCCCTCTTCTCTGCTTGTCATCATCCTCTTCCAGTCCGGCCTCCTCTGCGGGGCTATTGCTGCCCTGAGTCATATATTTGAATTTCTATGGCGATTACTAGTTTCTGTTCCTGCAATATCTCTTGTGGTGTTGTCTGGAATGCTTATTAAATCTTGTACTGTGCTGAAATCTACTCTTAGATTGTAATCTGCTCGAGGCCAGGACTAGAGTCTACATCTCCCCGCATTACTGGGAGTACCCAGCACCCCACTTTGTCCACAGAGGAGGGGGATAGATTTGTGCACAAACGGATTCGCTCCAGATCTCTGGCTCCTCCCTGTCCCAATGCACCTCAGTGGCTCCTCTCTGTCCCAGTGCACCCCAGTATTCATAGTGAAGCGATAAGGAAGCCCAGCCCTTCACACCCCACACCCAACCTGTCAGCAAAACCTCCGAGCTCTACTAGTAAAACGTACTCAGAATCCAACCGCTGCCACCCTGGATTAACGCAACGGCCTCCTCACCGGGATCCTGGCTCCTCTGCTTATAGCCCTCTAGAAGATTCTTTACAGACCAGCCAGAGGGTTCCTTTTCTTTTTTAACAGCTTTGTGGAAATATAATTCACATGCCATATATCCTGTTAAAGTATGTCATTCAATAGTTTTTTAGTGCATTTACAGAATTGTGCAACCACCACCACAATTAATTTTAGAACCTCTTCATTACCCTCAAAAGAGCCCCACACCCCCTAGTAATCACTCCTCATTCCCCACTTCCTCAAGGCCCAGGCACCCGCTAATCTGCTGTCTGTGGATTTGCCTGTTCCGGACGTTGCACAGAAACAGAATCACACCATACGTGGCCTGTTGGCCTCTTTCACTTGGCGTAATGTCCTCCAGATTCATTCATGTTGTAGCATTCATCAGTTCTTCATTTCTTTTTATTGCCAATTAATATTCCGTTGTATGGATATACCACATTTTATGTATCCATTCATCAGCTAATGGAATTTTGAGTTGTTTTCATCTTTTGGTTATTCTGAAAAATGCCGCTATGAACATTTGCGTACAAGTTTCTGTGTGGGCATATGTTTTCATTTCTCTTGGATATATACCTAGAAGTGGGATATTACTGGGTCGTATATTAATTCTATGTTTAACCTTCTGAGAAACTTTCAGACTTTTTTTTCTTAAAAAGTCTGGAAGTTTTACATTCCCACTAGCAATCTACAAGAGTCTCAATTCCTCACATTCTTGTTACTACCTGTCTTGTGATTGCAGCCACCTAAAGGGTGTGAGGTGGCATCTCATTGTGGTTTTGATTTGCATTTCCCCAATAACTAGTGATGTTGAGCATCTTTTCATGCTCAACACCACCAGCCAGTAGGCAAATGTAATGTGTATGGGCCGCGTGTAGATCTCTGGAGAAATGGCTATTCCGATCCTTTGCCCATTTTTAATTGGGTTATTTATCTTCTCATTACTAACTTGTAAAAAGTTCTTTATATATTCTACTGGTGAGTTTCTTATGAGATATATGATTTGCAATTCTTTTTTCCCCATTCTGTCTTTGAACAGTCTCTTTAAACACGTCTTGCTGCTCCTTTGGCATTCCTTCTTACTGGAGAAGGCCGTTATGAGAACTTTGGTTTCATGAGTTCCCATTTGATCTGCCTCCTGCTACACTACCGATCTGACCTCATCTCTTACAACGCCTAGTTCACGCACTCCACCCAACCACAGGCCCCTCCTAGGCAGACCTCCTGCCTTGCAACCTTTGCATCTGCCATTCCCTCTTCTCCTGGGTACCTGCAGGGCTGCCTCACCTCCTCCAGGTCTTTACTTGAATGAAAGTTTCTCAGAGGAGCCTTCTTTGCCCGTCTCATTTAATTGACAGCCACCCCTCCACCCTGCAGCACATCAACCCATCTTTGCTTTGCCTTTCTCCATAGTGCGCTCATCACCAGACATCTATATACTGTGCTTTTATTTATCTGCACATTTTCTGTCTGCTCTATTAGGCTATGGCTCCATGAAGTCAGAGCTCTGTTTTGCTCGCTGCCATATCCTCACCAGCTACAATGGGCTCATAGGATTTGAAGTAATGATTATGCTCCTGAAAACTTGCAAGGAAATCAAAATGTATTTTATATTCAATCAAGGAACACATTTCTTAAAGTGAATATGAACTTAGAAAAAGAGGTTCTTCCAGATCTATCTTATATTTTTTCATAGAATCTTTTTGCTTTATTTTCAATAGACTGGAATCGAACCATCCAAAAGAAGCAATTATAACAATCCAAAAAGAGTAGAGGAAGAACAATGAGCCCATAAGAGAGAAAAAGGAATCCTGACTTTGCTCCATGCCATAGAAGGGAGCAATGGTGTTATATTCTTGGCCAATCCAAAAAGCCAATTATGAAAGTAAACATGGATGGTTTTCTGCCTCATGGATGAGAAGCACCTCTGTGCGTTTGCTTACTAAATTGATGTGATGTTTTGCTTTCCATGACTTGGAAACCAAACCAATAAAGCATTTCATCCTCTCAATTTACTTATGTTGCTTGCTGCCATTATTATAATGAACACAGCAACTAGGTTAATTCTGTCATTTTATGGAAGATTGACAGCTGCAGCCCTTTGACTGGGGCCTCTGCTGTATGCAAATACACAGCAACCTGCCGGTAAGTCCACCTCCCTTCTCACCATCCCTTGATCCATCCTGATTTTATTTACCCAGATTCTCTGCAACAAAACTCTGCAACCAAGCGTCACATCGCTTTCCCCACCTCGTCTCTTCCAAGAGCTCTGGGAGAAATCCTTTGAGTTGCCACCTCCCCTGCTCTCACCCGGGGCCAAGATGTCATCATTTCTCGCTAGATTATTGCAGCAGCCTCCTAACCGGTGCCCCTGCCTCCCCCCTTGTCATGAACACCAGTAAGTAAGCAACTCTGTTCCCCGCAAAGCAGCCAGCATGATCCTTGTGAAGCCTGAGTCTCATCATGTCACACCTCTGCACCAGACTCTCCACAGCCTCTCATTTCACTCAGAGAAAGAGCCGTGGCCCTTACCGCCGCCACACCCACTCAGCCTCCCCCCCACTCACATATGTCCAAGGACAGCACAACCAGAAGGCCGTCCCTCAACCACGCCAGCCACATACACTCCCACCTCAGGGCCATGCACTTAATGGTCTTCTGTCTAGAACATTCTTCTTCTCCCACATGTCTGCCTGACTCTCCTACGCCTCCTTCAGGTCTTCATTCAAATTGTGCCTTTCCAGTGAGGTCTTCCCCGACCATCATATTAAATTGCAGTATCTTCCCCAACCCCAACACCCCTGTCTGACTTAATACACATTCTACTTGTGTTGCTGCTGGAATGTTCCTCTCCCCACTGTTCTGTAAGGTAAATGAGGGCCAGGCTTTCTGTCTAGTCTGGTCACTGCTGTTCCCCAGTGCCTGACACACACAGTACACATTCAATTTTTGTTGAACAGAGGAATTAAGTGGACGAATGCACACTGACTGCCTCCATGCACTCAGAAGGGAACATGTTTTCATTTCTCCTGGGTTTACCCCTAGGAGTGGAATCGTTGGGTCATAGGGTAAGCTCAATGGTTAGCCTTTTGAGGAACTTCCAGACCATTTTCTAAAGCAGCTTCACCATTCCACATCCCACCAGGGCAACCTATGAGGATCCTGATTTATCTACATCTTTGCCAACACTTGTTACCATCTGTCTTTTCTATTCTAGCCATCCCAGTGGGTGGGAAGTACTATCTTATTGTGGTTTTGATTTGCATTTCCCTGTGGATGGAAATCTGCTGGGTAGACAGAGAAAAGACATAGGGACACAATTGTAACAGCCGCTGGGATCCTGGACTCACCTCCAACAGACCCAGGGCTCGAGGGAAGCACTAGGCAAGGCTGACGGTGAAGAAGCCGAATGTCCCCTGCCTGGCTCCTTTCCCCAGCACGAGCAGGAAACACCAATGTGGGAGTAAAGACACCCCACTGGGTGACAAGCCCACACCTCGGTTCTTTCGGGCTCCACCTCTGGCAGCTGAGTGGGCTGAACACACAGGTTTATTTAAGGGTCTTCCCAGGAACCTCTCCTGTTTGAATGGCAGGAATAGTGAAAGTTTTATGGGAGACACGAGTCTTACAAATATTTTGAAAACCTCTAAATCCAGTTTATCACTTGCATTTTAGCCTCACCCCAACTTTGTCATCTTTTATAGGTTACCTCCAACCAGAGTTGAGGAACCTGTACTAGACTTCAAAGCTCAGATGACGAGGGATGGAAATTAAAGCTGCTGAGGTTGACATCCTGTTGTGCACCAAGCTGAGGGCTGTGACAGTCCTCCTCTTGCCCGTAGTTGCTAACCATTGCAAAGAGCCACAGGGGATCATGGACAGCACTCCTATTTAAAGAACAGTCTGCCTTTGCCTTCCTGGTTGAAAGGCAGCACTTACCTCCTTCTGCTCTATCGATGCCAGACTGTGGGGAAGGACCCTCCAGCCGAGATGACCGATGGACCATCCCCACATGGTGTTGTCCAGCAAAGTTAGAAGGAAAGCGCCCTGAGTGAGTCACTGCCACCGTAAACGTCAGCGACAGACCCCACACCTCCTGCCCATCTCTCCCTCAGCCTCCTGCCACCCTCTGAGAGGTGACAGCGCTGAGAACGGGGAGTGAACAGTGGGAAAGAGAATGAGCACTGTGGGTCTCACGGACACTTGTCCTGAGGGTCAGTGCAACCTCCTGGGTCCTGTGAGCCCGACCAGCGTGACAGCGGTGCTGGACCCCCAAACCCTGGCTGCCTGTCCCTTTATTTCTACAAACCATCACACCCGCCATGTCGTTATTTCCCTGTGCATGGACCCGTGTCTCATCTCCACCACGAGCTTGAACACTCTTCAGGGGCAGAACCCACGTCTTGTTCTCTGTCTTCTCCCTCACTGTGCCCCCAAGCCAGCCTAGCACCCACTCCCCAGTGGGTGCTCACCTGACCCTTGGCGACTCCAACCCACCAGTGTTGCCCACTAGCTTTGCACACCCGTGACACGTGGTAAAAATGCGTAAGAACATATGTAGGGTCAAGAAAATGAAACACGTAAAACACGTGGGACGCCGAGGCAGTGGATTATCCATTTCGGGTGAGCCGTAGCCTGATTTCCACGAAGCCTGGGGCCCTCCACCGACTTCCATGTGGCTGTTTTCCAGACCCCTCCCAGCAGCCCCCCAGACAGCTCTGCAAGAGGGGAACACATCTTCTTTCCTTTAAAGACACCGATCTGAGATCCACGGAAGTCAAGTTCTTGGCTTAATGTCGTGAAGCACCTTGGATGGAAGGTGGGCACAGACCTTCAGCCTCCTCTTTCAGGCTTGGCTCCCTGAACCACACCAGTTATTAAAGATTTAAAAAAAATAAATAAATAACCCTTTCACCCCTTTCAGGATTCCAACTTGGTCTTCAGGCTGTCTCTGTTCATTTGCACTAATGTCCCTTTGCCTTATGGTCTTCAGTCTGTCCGTCAGACCCATGGGGTGAGCTCAGTAAGTGTAGTGAACACGGAAGAGCTGCTGGAGATGTGGCTGGAGCAGGGTCCTGTGCGAATTCACAGATTATGCATGACAGGTGAGCACGGCACCCCGCGTGCCCGTGACAATGAGCTGGTTCTTGGCGGATCAGGCGGAGCAGCTGTCCTTGTGATTTGTTTTCTCCTTCCGTGCCCTTCAAATCATTCTCCTTCGCTGTTGGACATTATTCCCCTGATTTCCTAGAGTTTATTTCTTGGGGTATTAAACTGTACTTGGGTCTTTGAATTGACCACCCGCCCTGCCCAATCTTGAACATTTTTAATTTTTCTGCCACATCCAAGTAATGCTAAGAGTCTCTTTTAAACAGATATTTGCTCTGGGGCTGAGCAAGAGGCTGGTAGTGGTTTCCATGGAGCAGACAGTGCTGGTAACCATGCTTGATTCACAGTCAGTCAAATCCCTCAGCAGAAAGTCTGGCCCACCCTGACCCTACGCAGTGTCCCAAGTCCAGAGCAGGGAATATCCAGAAAAGAGACAGCCAGCCAGAGGGGAAGTCATCCTCAGCCGTAATTGAGGAAGGGATTTCCCAAGTAGAAGGTCCCATTACGATGTTCACACCTCGGCACACAGAAAATCCAGAGTTTCACGACTCAGGCAAATAACCTGCATCCTGTGTACGTGCCTGACGTCAGTTCATATATTGTGCCAAAAAGAATGGTGTTGCCTGTTTCTGATACTTCTCTGGGGAGGTCTTGTGGCAAGAGCCATCGTTAAGTCACAGTTCTGTCTTTTCCAGACCAGGTTAATGTAGCATTGGTGTTAACACAGAAGATGGCTCACTGGTTTTAAGCCACATCCCAAGGACTAGCACAGCAATGCACCAGCTGTTTTTCCGAACCTACCAAGTGTTCCCAAGCTGGCATTTTGACAGCCTCAGGGCACAATGGCATCTAGCTCAGTGCATCTTGGTGAGAATGCTTTCTCCAGTCTGCAAACTGCTATTCTATCTGCTCAGCCTGCCAGTAATTTGCCTATTGTATCAGCGTATTTTTATTTATTTTTTTATTTCAGCATATTATGGGGGTACAAATATTACGGTTACGTATATTGCCCATGTCTCCCCTCCCCCCTCGAGGCAGAGCTTCAAGCGTGACCATCCCCCAAACATTGCACATCTCACTCATTATGTTTGTATATA
>CAUYPO010117461.1:0-15036 GCA_963574435.1 Cheirogaleus major | reverse complement strand
TCTCACTCTGTTGCCCGGGCTAGAGTGAGTGCCGTGGCGTCAGCCTCGCTCACAGCAACCTCAAACTCCTGGGCTCAAGCAATCCTCCTGCCTCAGCCTCCCGAGTAGCTGGGACTACAGGCATGCACCACCATGTCCGGCTAATTTTTTCTATATATTTTTAGTTGGCCAATTAATTGCTTTCTATTTATAGTAGAGACGGGGTCTCGCTCTTGCTCAGGCTGGTTTTGAACTCCTGAGCTCTAGCGATCCGCCCGCCTCGGCCTCCCAGAGAGCTAGGATTACAGGCGTGAGCCACCGCGCCCAGCCTCAATTCCTTTTAAATACACTTGTTTTTCTTCTGCTTAAAAGCTTATAAGGGCTGGGCGTGGTGGCTCACGCCTGTAATCCTAGCACTCTGGGAGGCAGAGGCAGGA
Organism: Cheirogaleus major; assembly: GCA_963574435.1. Lineage (NCBI taxonomy): Eukaryota > Metazoa > Chordata > Mammalia > Primates > Cheirogaleidae > Cheirogaleus > Cheirogaleus major. The sequence goes on along the minus strand of CAUYPO010117461.1, from coordinate 14,620 downwards.
GGATTGCTTGAGCTCAGGAGTTTCAGACCAGCCTGAGTAAGAGCGAGACCCTGTCTCTACTAAAAAAAAAAAAAAACAGAAAGAAATTAATTGGCCAACTAAAAATATACAGAAAAAATTAGCCGGGCATGGTGGCGCATGCCTGCACTCCCAGATACTCAGGAGGCTGAAGCAGTAGGATCGTTTGAGCCCAGGAGTTTGAGGTTGCTGTGACGCCACGGCACTCTAGCCTGGGCAACAGAGTAAGACTCTGTCTCAAAAAAAAAAAAAAAAAAAAAAAGCTTATAGGGCTATATTTTATTTATGCTTGCCTAAGTCTGCCTTCTGTAAGTGACCCTCGACACACCTAAAAGAAGTATAGGAATGTGCGGTAGAGGAAGCAGTATGTGTAGAAGGGAGCTGCTAGGAGTTTGTGTGGCTGGAGCAAAGAGGACAGGGAGAGATAGCAGGTGGGGAGACTGGGCTTGGAGGCAGGGTTTGGTATGGTTTGTATAGCAGATTGTATTTTCTATAGATGGCCACAACATCTCCAACCTCACTTGCTCATCTACAATGTGACCTGATTGATACTCTGAATTGAGATGTAAAGCCTATGTCCCCTCCCCTCCCCTTGCATCTGGACGAATTTGCTTGTAACCAACAGAATGTGGCAGAAGTGACGCTGTGTGAATTCAGAGGCTGTCTTAAATGGTGATGTAACTTCCACCTTGTTTGCTGGAGCACTTGCACTTGGACCTCTGAAATGTCATGTAAGAAATCTTTCTACCCCAAGGCCATCAAGCTGCAAGGAAACCAAGCCATAAGGAGGGGCTACATGTAGGTGCTCTGGTCAGCAGTCCTGATCTTCTCCACCTGGGCCAGGCACCAGACATGCCCGTGAATCAGCCTTCAGATGATCTATGTCACCATCTGCTGAGACACCCCCAGTCAAAGCCCTAGACATCAAGGAGCAGAGACGAACCATCCCTACTGTACTCTTTCCAAATCTCTGACCCACAGAATCCGTACATCTAATAAAATAGTTGTTGTTTTCCACCACTAACCTTAGAGTATTTTGTTGCTCAGCCATAACAACTGAACACTGTGTTGGGGTTTGGGCTTCCTGAAGGCAATAGGAAATTACTGAAGTGGTTTCCAGATATGGAGTAACCTAGTCAGTCAGACATGGGATTCAACAGTGGTGCAGTCCAAAACCTTGGGGTTGCACAACTCCAGGGGGCACTGATAACACAGGAGACAAGGTAATGATGGTCCCTGAGTGGTGCAGAGTGGTGATCCTGGCTGCTGTAGATGAATTGTCAGCAGCCCGAATTAGAAGAGAGTGAACTACTAATGAGGTTAGTGTAATAATCCAGGCAGGAGAAGAAGAGAACCTGAGCCAGAGTAGCAGCTGTAGAGAAAAGACAGATTTCAGAAATGTTTCAGAGGTAAATGCAGTAGAACCATGAGACAGGTAGAAGTCTAGAATGACTCCCACTCCTCTGGCTCACAGAGGATGGTAAAATAATTCCCCAGGTCAGTGACCACAGGAGGAGGGACCCATCTGAAGGGAGAGATGATGGATTAGGATTTGGACATGCTGGGTTTTTTTTTTTTTGAGACAGGGTCTCACTCTGTTGCCCAGGCTGGAGTGCAGTGGCTTCATCATAGCTCACTGCAACCTCAAACTCCTGGGCTCAAGCAATCCTCCTGCCTCAGCCTACCAAGTAGCTGAGACTACAAGTGTGTGACACCATGTCTGGCTAATTTTTAAAATATTTTATAGAGATAGGGTCTTGCTATGTTACCCAGGATGGTCTCGAACTCCTGGCCTCAAGTGATCCTCCCACCTTGGCCTCCCAAAGTGCTAGGATTACAGGCATGAGCCACCACATCTGGCCTGGACATGTTGACTTTGAAGTACCTGAGGAAATTTCCAGGCATCATTTGAACATATGACAGAAGGCTGTCTTTATCTTTGTGTGTTGACAGTACATATTTAGTAATTAAAGCCATGGAAATGAATGGTGTGGCTGCTGGAGAAGATACACAATGAGAAGAAAGAAGGGCCTAGGACCAAACACTGGGGAATGAAGATGTTTAAGGGACAGGCTAAGAAAGAAGAGCCCCATAAAGGATTTTCTGAAAAGAAATTATTGAATAGGTGGTAAAAGAAACAGAAATGTCTGATGTCAGAATAACTAAGATAGGAATTTTAATAAAAAAGAAAGTGGTCAATAATATCCCATATCTCAAAAAGCAAGGATGAGGACTGAAAAGTGGCCATTGAATCTGGCAATCATAAGGCCCCTGGTATCTTTGGAGAGAGCAGTTTTTGTGGAGGGGTAGAATAATGAACAACGGGCAATGGACAAGGACTTAGTGCAGAGTGAAGAAATATGAGTTCTGTAGCCAGGCAGAGAAAGAGAAAAGAGCATTGAAATCTACAGTGGAAGGGAGAGGAGGGAGAACGGTTGGCTGAGTGGGAAGATTCAGGCCTTTGTCAATTATACTGCAGGGCTCTGTCTGTTAGAGAGGCAGGGTGGTGCAGTGGTTAGGAGTACAGGCTTTGGAGCCAGGCTGCCTGCGTTTGTTTGCATCAATCTTTGCTATTACTTACTAGCTGTGTAAACTGGGGCAAGTTACTTATTATCTTTGTCCTCAGTTTCCTCACCCGTAAAGGATAATTGTAACCACTTCTTAGGTTTTTGTGAGTGCTTAGAAGATCACATAGTAAGCAACGAATAAATGTTAGTTCTCCATGTTATTATTACCATCACCAGCAGCATTGCTACATTTGTAAATTCTGGCTTATTCTCTCAATAAAACTTACTACTCTTGTTCTAGGACAGCGGTTTTCAAAGTGTGATTCAGGGACTTCTGAGGGTCCCCGAAGTTCTCTCAGGGAGTCTGGGAGATCAAAACTATTTTTATAATATGAGGACATGATTTGCCATTTTCACTCTCATTCTTTCACAAGTGTATAGTGCAGCAACATTTCTTGGTCACCGAGTCTCACAAATGTGCTACTTTAGTTTTTGCTCACAAGCCCCTTTCTATGAGGTTCAAACATACTCTGGGCCTGAATGAGGAACATAATACCCTGTTCCCCATACCCTCATCATCTCTCTTGTACTCCTAATGAGTTCAAGTACCAAAAATATTTTCTTCACAATAGTTGCACTTCTGCCAGATTCTGAGCCTTAATTTAAGGTTAGCTGGGAGTCCCTATAGTCATTACCATCATCATCATTATTCTAATCCTATATACATTCTTATCCCCACAATAATTCTACAAGGAACATGTTATCTGGCTGTATTAGTTACCTATTGTTGTGTAGCAAATTACTTCCCAAACTTAGTGGCTCTAAACATTTATTATCTCACAGTTTCTGTGGGTTAGGATTCTAGGCTGACTTAGTTGGGTCTTCTGTTTCAGGGTCTCTCATAGGCTGCAATGAAAGTGCTAACTAGGGTTTGTGGTCTTCTCAGGCCTCTACTGGGGAAATATTTGCTTCCCAGCTCACTCACATGGTTGCTGGCAGGATTCGGTTCCTCACTGGCTGTGTGGCTGGAGGCCTTCTCCAGTTCCTTTCCACAGGAGGATCTCTAAATGGCAGCTTGCTTCATCAAAGCATGCAAGCTAAGAGAGCAATAGAGAAAATCTAGTAAGAAGGAAGCCAGTCTTTTGTATCCTTATTATGGAAGTGGCATCCCATCACTTTTGCAGTATTTTATTTGTTAGAAGCAAGTCACTAAGTTCAGCTCACATTCAAGGCAAGAGGATTACAGAAAGGCATCAATTTCAGGATCACTGAGGGTCATCTTGAAAGATACCTGTCATGCTCATTTTCCTTGATGGTGAAACTGAAACTCAATGAGGTTTGGTATTTCAACCAAGGTCACTTAGCTAATAAATGGCAGAACTAGATTTGAACTTAAATCTTTCTGATCCCAAAACACACCTTTAGCATTACATTGTATTTGTTACTGTGGCTGTCTTCCCTATTTAACTGCAACTGTAGTAAGGGTAGGGGAAGCTTGTGTTCCCTATGGTGACAAAAATGTTGGTGAATAGATTGATGGATGAATACATGATTCAATTAAAATAGTCCATATGTTGGGACTGTGCATACAGAAATTGCTAAACCAGGGTTTGAAATAAAAATCCAGGACTGCAAAACAGAGCATGGGTCATACTAAGAGAAGGGAGTAAAGGGGTAAGCCAGATACACTGTTAATCTCATGGAGTTATTCAAATTTATATTTCCTCCTGTGTGAAACACAGCCTTTCTGTTTTGGTTAGCAGAGACAAATCTTGTGTATTGTCAGAATCCAGATAGTAGAATGGCCCAGAATGTTCAAAAGGCATCCTGCACTTGATCTTAACCAAAAGGCTGAGAAGTGATCAAAAGGTATTCTGAATAAAGCTATTTCCATGCCCCACCTGAAATGTATTTTTTTTTAGAGATGAGGTGTCACTATGTTGCTCAGGCTGGAGTGCACTGGCTATCACAGGTGTGATCATTGTGCACTGCAACTTCAAACTCTTAGGTTCAAACAATCCACCTGCCTTAGCTTCCTGAGTAGCTGGGACTACAGGTGTGTGCCACCATGCCTGCCCAAAATGCATTTAACCTATGTACTTATGTGTGTTTAACCAAGAAAGTCCTAATCTGTATCACTGTGGATGCTAAAATAGAAAAAAAAAATGGCAGCAGCCAAAATATTTACCCTAAAAGAGTTGGAAGGAACAAAACATTTCATGCAAATTTGGATATTTGGATTATTCTTTACCTCAAAACAATTGGGTTATTCATATATTAAAATATTGCCTGTAAAAAGTAACATTTATAATAAACCTGATTTTATTGGTGGATAATTTTGACATACACTTTTTCCAGGTAGTTATGTAGTTCTTGCTTTTTACTGAACCTCTATAAAATGCTTTCAGATATGATGTTATGCTAAGGAAAGGGGATTGACTTCCACCACTTTTACCAGTTAAGTAAGACCTCACTGAGAAACAGTTGCTGGACCCAACACTTTCTTTCTTCTACTGTACATTTAGATTTTATTTTCTGGTCAGGGTCTTATAGAAAGCATGACTCTGAAGAACTGAGCAGAAGCAGTTAAAGGGTAGCCACTTGTCTGAAGGGGAGGAAACTAGCGGTCAAGAAGTCCCCAGTCTATGATTGTAATATTCCCACTTAGAGCTGGACAGAAAGAATTAACCCACTTTACAATCATCACAAAGAATCCTTTCTGAAAAGTGGGAATGGGATTAACAACACTCCTGAAAATAAAAATTTTTAAGCTTTCTATTTACTAGATCAGTGCAATGTAAGCATCTGCCCTAAAGAACAGTCACCTAGCAGTGATCCTAGCCTTTGTTGTTTTCCTGAAATATCCCCAGATCTGAGCCTAACATTAGCTGAGCAATCCCTCCATGGGTACCTAGAGACATAAATTTAGTGGCTAAGCCCTGGGATCTAACTATCGGACTCTCCTATTCTACTTTCTAGTTCTGTTAATTCAGTAAGGAAACTTACTGAAAGTTATCAGTGAGGGCCTATGTTTCCAGAAAATTGTGCACTTATGAAAACATTTAGATACTTCTGCAAGATCCTGTAAGCCTGCTGATATTACAGTGCTGATGAGTCACTATTTGGAAGGTTAGTCTTTAGAGGGGGAGAGCTGAAGGTGACTATCTCTATAGGCTTAAGCATTATACAAGTGGTGGCTTTATGACAGTTGAGATGTGCATTTTTACAATTTTTCAATTGTCAAAGAGGAATATTTTTTTCTGAAAATTTTGCTTAAGTGCCCAGGATGTTACTATTTATAAGATTACGTAGGCCATTTGTTGTTGTCAAGTAACATTTACAATTGTTGAGCAAGACTCCTTTAGCTATAAAACCATGCTAACCTCTCCAGGACATTCATTCCCTCAACTCTTTGCTGACAGTACACAAGTTATCATATAGCCTGCATGGGAGTGTGAGGTACAGTTCTATTTTCAGCTCACCCTCTGGCTGGCTCTATAACCTTGGGAAAATCACTTCTAGGCCCTGTGCCACAGACCTGCTTTCTGTAAATTAGGGCTGGTTAGTAATTCTCCTCTGGCCAAGTCAGTGGAAGTCATGAAGTCTGGAGTTGGGCAATTAAGAAATTCAAAACGCTCACTCAGAGTGCCATTTATACATTCATTCTTTTGAACTTTTCTCACATACCAGCCTTCTTGGGCATTTCATCATATTTTCTGCTCTAGTAACACTTCAACATAGAACACATTAGAACAATTTTCCTACATTTATGGATGACCTAACTAAACTTCAATCTTACTGCTAAGAAGGAGTGTGTATAAACTGTTATATCTTACATATTCATTTCCATTTCTCCCAGCCACCATACAGCTGCATTTGACATCACTTCCACTGGATTTTGCTGAGGTAGGGGCTTAACTAGGATCTATTCATTTTGTTTTAGTCAGTGGACAGGGATCAATATCGTTAGGACAAATGGGAATTTTTAAAAAACTCATACATTTAAGCCTCTCACAAACTTAAAACACCTACATTTACATCATGTCATCTTCTTATCCTTATGTAAGGCAAATGGCAGCTAGAGCCTCCCTTCCTTTTGCAATCTAAATAAGATCACCCCAAACATCCAATTTGGATAGCCTTTCTCAAGATTACCAGTAATTCCTGAGGGGCTTCTTTCTTCTTTCCACCCCTGAGCCCCTACTTCCCTGTATGCTGTCTTTTCATTGTTCCAACTGCCTCAAGGTCAGCCTCTTCCTCAGTTTTTACAAAACCCCATGAACACAAAGTTTCAGTGAGATGTTAAGATTTGGGAAGATAACTTTAAACTTATGTATTAGACACTCTTGTTCTTTAAAAAGCCCATTTTCCCACCCTGTCACCAGAGAGTCCCCCTTAGCCCTTCACTCTGTGTACTACCCAGAAACTTCTCTTTTCCTCCTTACTTGTCACTCCCATACCCTCTATGCCTAGCCCATCTCTTCTCACCACTCTATCCTCCTCTCTTTGGGGAGCAAAAATAAATTTCCTCTTGTGGTTTCCGGCACAGCAGTTTTTCCTTGTGTAGCCAGGGCTTCTGCTCATACCCATATTTGTCTTATCGTATACCTGAAACAGCTTATCAGGGTATTTTCCCAAACAAAGACAGTTTTTTCCCCCTCAGAAGAATAAAGGTACCATTTACTACTATTAATACATTTCCTCCTCATATACTCAACAATGTACATTTATTTATATACACTCATCAGGGTTTACAAAGTAATTTCTTTTTTCTTTTCTTTTCATTTTTTTTTTTTTTGAGACAGAGTCTCACTCTGTTGTCCGGGCTAGAGTGCTGTGGCATTAACCTAGCCACAGCAACCTCAAACTCCTGGCTCAAGTGATCCTTCTGCCTCAGCCTCTCGAGTAGCTGGGACTACAGGCATGCTCCACCATGCCCAGCTAATTTTTTCTATATATATTTTTAGTTAGCCAATTAATTTCTTCTATTTATAGTAGAGACAGGGGTCTCGCTCTTGCTCAGGCTGGTTTTGAACTCCTGACCTCAAGCAATCCTCCCCCCTCGGCCTCCCAGAGTGCTAGGATTACAGGCGTGAGCTAACACTCCCGGCCTTCTTTTTTTTTAAGTGACGGTCTTGCTGTTGCCCAGGCTGGAATGCAGTGGTGTGATCACAGCTCACTGCAGCCTAGAACTCCTGGGCTCAAACAATCCTGACTCAGCCTCCAGGGTAGCTAGGACTACAGGCATGTGCCACCATGCCTGGCTAATTTTTAAAATTTTTTTGTGGAGACAGGATTTTGCTAAGTTGCCCAGGCTGGTCTTGAACTCCTGGCTTATGGGATCCTCCTGCCTCGGCCTCCCAAAGTGCTGGGATTATAGGCATGAGCCATTGCATACAAATTTCTTTTCTACTTTTCTCATTATTTTACATATACTTTCCCATTTATTAATGTAGCCCATGTTTACTACTTTAATAGGCACTCTCCCAATTATTGGGTATTTGAGTTGTTTCCAGTTTTATTTTGTTTTATGTCATGGATAGTGTTGATATAAACAGCTAGTAAACATTGCTTTTTCTCATTTGGATTATTTTGAGGGAATATATTTCCAAATGTAGATTAGATGAAAATAAATAACAGATCTTGTGCTTAGCTATAGTACTCTTGAAAACAGTTGTTCTAATAAATAATTTCATCAACTAATGAATTTAGCCATTTTTCTTAGCTCCATCAATATTCTTTTTTGTCATTTTCAATTAGCATTGCAGCAAGGCTAATGATTTCCCCAAGATTAACTTCTCTGAGTTTCTTTACATACAAATTATTTGGTCTTATACTTTGACATTACTGACACTTGTTCAGTAATGTCTGGGTATTGACTTTAACACCTTTATTAACATATAATTTACATACCGTACAATTCCTCCATTGAAAGTGTATAATTCAATGAATTGTAGTATATTCATAGAGTTGTGCAACTATCACCACAATTTTAGAACATTTCATTACCCCCAGAAGAAACCCTGTACCCTTAACCTTCAACTGCCCCCCACCCCCCAATTCCTCCATCCCACTCCTCAGCTCTAGGCTTTACTTTCTGTTTCTATAGATTTGCCTATTTTGGACATTTCATATAAGTATAATTATACAACATGTGGTCTTTACTGATTGGCTTCTTTCCCTTAGCATAATGTTTTTAAGGTTCATACATGTTATAGCATGTAACAGTGTTTCAGCCCTTTTTATTACTGAATAATGTTCCATTCTATGGATATATCCCATTGCTTTATCCATTCATCAGTTGATAGGCATGTGGGTTGTCTCTACTTTTTGCCCATGGTCAATAATGCTGATATAAATATTCATATATGAATTTCTGTGTGGACATATGTTTCACTTCTCTTGGGTGTATACAAAAGAGTGCAGTTACTGGGTCATATGGTAACTCTATGTTTAACTGTTTGAGTAATTACCACCAGAATGTTTTCCATAGTGGCTGTACCATTTTACATTCCTACCAGCAGTGTATGAGGGTTCCAATTTCTCCACATCCTTGCTGTATTAGTTTGCTAGGTCTGCCAAAACAATATACCACAGACTGGGTGGTTTATACATCAGAAATTTTCTCACAGTTCTGGAGATAAGAAGGCCAAGCTCAAGGTATCAGCAGGTTTGGCTTCTCCCAAGATCTCTGTCTTTGTCTTGTAGATGGCCACCTTCCCACTGTGTCCCCACATTGCCTTTTCTCTGTGTGCATATCCCTGGTGTCTGTTCCTCCTCTTACAGGAAGGAACACCAGTCATGTTGGACTAGGACCCCACCCTTATGAACTCATTTAACCTTAATTACCTGTCTGAAGGCCCTATGTCCAAATACAGTCATATTGGAGGTTAGAACTTTAACATATGAATTTTAGAGGGATACAATTCAGTTCATAACACCAACACTAGTTATTATCTCTCTTTTTGATTATAGCCAGCCTAGTGGGTGTGAAGTGGTATCTCATTATGGTCTTGATTTGCATTTCCTTGATGGTTACTAACATTGAACACCTTTCATGTGCTTATTAGCATTTGTATATGTTCTTTGGAGAACTACTTATATCCTTTGCCCTTATTTAATTTCTTTGTCACAACACATTTTATCACTATTGTAGATTATTTGCATTATGTAGTATATTATATACTATAGCCATAAAGAGATCAAACAGACTAGAAGCAACCATTGGAGATTTTTTTTTGAATCTTGGGGATAGTGACAGACTTTCTAAGAAAGAGTAAAAACAAAAAAATTCCTAAAACTTCAAAAAATTAATGTGACTATATGAAAATGAAAAATAATTGATTGGAAAAAATACAGTAAATAAAGCCAAAAGACAAGGTGGGTGAAAGATAAGCAACTTATTCACAATGGACTCATTTCATTATTTTATGTATATGTATACACAGTATTCTATAATTTTATAAAAGACCAATAAATGAATAGAAAAATGGGTAAAGATGAGCAGATAGGTCACAGAAAAGAAAATTTAAAAATTAAGTTTGATAACATACTATATAGAGAGATGTGTTGAAATAGCCACTCTGATAAATTGCTATGGGAGCAAAAACTGAAACAAACTGTACAGAGAGCAATTTGGCAACCTATATCAGAATTTTTAAAGTCCCTACCTTACAATCCAGCATTCAACACCAATGTATTTAATGCCCCAGACATACATTTTCTCAAATGCCGAGTGGCTATAAATAAGAATACTGACCTTAGCATTGTCTGTAAATAGCGGAAGAACAGACCAACTTGAAACAACAATAAGATGGAATATTATACATTCATTATAAAGAATGAAAGCCATTCGAGATACAGTGGTAAGCAAAGAAAAGCAAAGTGGCAAAAGAGTGTGTAGAGTACACACATTTTTGTGTGTATATAGTGTGCATATATATATAAAATTGTTTTAACACTCGGAATGTCTTTGAAAGGAGATGTAAAAACCGATTAACAGTGGTAGCCTGAGAGAAAAGAAAACTGAGGGAAGTGGGGGCAGTGAAAGATGGAACTTTCTTTTCATTGAATATATTTTTGATAGAATTGAAATTTTTAACCATGTCACACATATTACCTAGTTATCTATGAGGAAGAAAAGGAAAAGAAATTGATGTGTGGGTTGTTCTCCACTGTGAATCACAGCCACCAGAATTCCAGGGTAACAAGCCTTTTAGTTCACGCCTGGCCACAATTTCCTCGCTCCTCCCCCGCCCCACATCACATGACTGTTAATATTGGAATGCCCTTAGTTACCTGTTTCCATATCTGCTTATCCACCGGAATGACTGGGAGATCCTCGAAGGTAGGGGCTATTTCTCATTCCAGTGTGCCCCCAAGCACTGAGACTGGCCCTCAATAAATGTTCTGTAAACAGCAGACGCAGAAGTATTTGTCTAAAAAGGGCGAAGAAGACCCCGCAAAATCAGAAGTGCGTCCCGAAGGTCTCAGACTTCACAGGTCTTTTATTTGAGGAACGTGCTTGCCGGACCTGAGCAACTCCCGGCGGGCGGGCGCACGCAGAGCCCGCAGAGCCCGCAGCGTCGCTCGGCTGCTGAGCCAGGTGGGCGGCGCGCGCGCTCCGCCCCGCCCCCGGCTTCCCGCGCTCCGCGCCCATTGGCTGGCCTGCGGGGTGCGCGGGCCCGGTCGCGCGGAGCCCTGCGCCCTGGGGCCCCAGGGGCGGCGTGCGGGCGTGCGAGGTGCGCGGGGAGCTGCGCCGCTGCTGTGCGCGCCGTTGGCCATGCCGCGGGACCGCGTTGCTGCCGGGACTGCCACCCCGGCGGCAGCCCGGGCCGCGGCGCCCAGCCCCGTCTCCGCGACTGCCGGGGCGCCGCGGGTTTCTGACCCACTGAAGCGGTGAGCGCTGCCTTTGCCCCCGTGCTCCCCACCCTCGCCCGTGCTCGGGGCAGCCGGCAGTGGGTGGGCAGGAAGGGGCGAGCGGGCGGGGCGCCGCGTCGCGGGGTTCGGGTCCAGATTCCCCCTGGTGACCGGCCCTCCCGGTATGCCTGTCTTTAGTGCTTAACAAGTTGCGTGTGCGGACGTGCCAAGCGGTCAGCCAGGACCCGCGGTCCGCCCGGCGGGGCCGGCGCCCTCTCGGGCACTTGTTTCCTGCTCGGCCCCGCGGTCCCGGCGACGCTTCCTGCGAGTCCGGGTCCGCTCGGTCCGGGGAGACCACACTGCACGGTGCTTTGAGGGGGGCGAGTTGAGGGATCGCAGCATAGCTTCTGTGTCGGTTATCTAGCTCTGATGAGCTCGAGCTCTTTTTGAAAATTGCTCTTGTAAAAATTACATTGTAGAATTGCATAATATGCTCTGGCTCATCCAAAAATAGTTTTTTGATGTTAGGGTAGTCATTTAAATGCACCATTGACCCTTTTCCCCCCTAAATAATAACTGTTGAGCTTTTAAAAATTTGACTGTAATAGATTTTTTTCATTAAAGAAAATTTCTTAGAGTACAGAAAAAAGTAGCCATGCATAGTGTTTTGAGTTACCAGTTTTGAAGGATTATTTTTGCTTTTCCACTTTGCTTAGGCGTGCTTTCACCCACAGCTACGTACCCAGGTTCCAGATTTTGGAATGACGTGACGCTCCCCCTCGGCCCCCGCGCCGCCATCCACTTAGCGGAGGGACAGCTAGCCACGCTCGGCCGCGGGCTCAGGCTGTCCCCCAGCGCGCGGGGCTGTCTTGCTGGCCCGGCCGTTTGGGTGTTCTGAGAGTCACAAGGGACACTGCTCACGTCCCTGTCTGCGGGGCACTTCATAGCAGCAGCAGTTCTTTTCACCCTTCTGGCCTGAGTCTCCCTCCAGTTCTCCGGAGGAACTGAGTGATTAAGTGAATTGCTCTTAATGCAACCGAACGCCAGTACTGTACTGTATGCACTTTCCCGGTCTTTGTGGCGTGTGTGTGAGTTGATGTGTGCCAGGAGTGGAGTGAATGGTAGACATTTGCAGAAGCGGAACGCTCTGGTGTTATGTCATCGGTCTTGGCGCTCGTTTCCAAGTCCAAGTTCTGGTGACATTGTTTCAGCTTGCTTTGCCCTTTCCCAGGCCCCTGGGTTAATTTAAGTGAAAAAGGAGCGCCTATTTCTTATCTTGCAAGGATAGGCAAAGGGATTACAAGGATAGGGAAAGGATTTGCTGGCTTGAGAAAAAGCTGTGCGCGCTGAGGGTCAAAAGATTGTGGATTTTTTAAAAATGAGGGCATATTGGGGAATTGTAGAATATTGTAATTGTTCTTACTAGGAGGTTGGAAAATACAAATGCTGTATTTTATTCAGTAATTAGGAAAAGCTTAAGTACTTTAAATGCACCGCTTAAATTGCCAATGCTACTGTGAATTCTCTTATAAAATCAAAAAGCACCTCTAAATTATCCTTTTTGTAAATCTTTTGGATAAGCTTAAAGGATTTGGGTATCATTTTGCAGACCCTAGTTGTCTGGATTGTTAGTGTCTTCTTATTCAAATTTTAAGTGTATTTTAGGAATGGGAGCTATAAAATGTGTTTCCTTACCTTTTGCCTCTGGGGACATTTTATGGTGGCAAGGAAAACTTACTTAGTATGGCTTATGGGTATAGAATGGTTTAAAGAATTTGTTGAGAATTGCTCTTTTTAAAAAAATAATGTGCATTGTGTTCATTATGATTTGTAGAATTGTATATGGTATGCTATATCTCATCCAAAATAATTTTCCATGTGGGGGTAATCATTTGAATGCAATATTGACACTTTTGTTGCCTAAATAATAAGTTTGAGCTCTCTTATTTTATGGTAACATACCATCTTTCATTACAGAAATGTTGCAAAATACAGAAAAATTAAAAACCATACCTAGTGTTTTTAGTCATCAGTTTTGAAGGATTATTTTTCTCTCAGTTTGCTTAATCTTGTTTTCATCCACAACTACATGCCCAGCTTCCAAATCTGGAATAGTGTTAATAGTGTCAAATATGCAATTTTGGGGGTTAAGTTGGTAGGAGGCCTTATAGGTTGTATTAAAATTTTAATTTTTCTCCACTGAAATGTCAGTACTGTCAGAAACTATTATGGCATTTCTACTTCAAGAAATGGATGTTATGATAAGATGCTGTAGTAATTTTTCAATATCATGACCATTAATGTTAAATGCTTTTATTTTTTTAATGGCATTAAATTGGAAGGCTTTGAGAATTTGAAGATTTTTTAAAAAGGGATTGCACCTATAAAACAAGAATAGGATGCTATGGAAAGAAACCATCAGAGAACAAGAAAGAGCTCTATGAAATTAAAAATAGGACAGTTAAAATGGAATTCTGAATAGAAGGACTAGAAGATAAAGTTTTCTAGGTTTGGTGCATAGCTGTTGTCCTGGGACTTACCTTCACCTTTCTCCTGGTTTGGATCCTCTGTTATCTAATCCTGGTTTGGTTTACTCATATTGCTGAATCACTTAGTCCTGTTGCTTTCTAAGAAGAGATAAATTTCTAAGTTCTTGCATGTCTCAAAAATATTTTTATTCTACCTTTATGCTTGGTGATGGTTTGGCTGAGTATAAAGTCTGGGTTTTTCCTCAGAATTTTTTTTTTTTTTTGAGGCAGAGTCTCACTCTGTTGCCTGGGCTAGAGTGCCATGGCGTCAGCCTAGCTCACAGCAACCTCAAACTCCTGGGCTCCAGCGATCCTTCTGCCTCAGCCTCCCAAGTAGCTGGGACTACAGGCATGCGCCACCATGCCCGGCTAATTTTTTCTATATATTTTAGTTGGCCAATTAATTTGTTTCTATTTTTAGTAGAGATGGGGTCTCACTCTTGCTCAGGCTGGTTTCGAACTCCTGAGCTCAAATGATCCGCCCACCTCGGCCTCCCAGAGTGCTAGAATTACAGGCGTGAGCCACCTCGCCCGGCCTTTCCTCAGAATTTTGAAGATTTAATTCTGGTGTATGTCTGCTGTTAGTATTGCCGTTAAGGAATCTGACATCAGCAAGTTCCCCATTCCTTTATATATGGGAACTTTTTTTTTTTTTTTTCTTTGAGACAGAGTCTCACTCTGTTGCCCAGGCTAGAGTGAGTGCCGTGG
>CAUYPO010117460.1:0-17177 GCA_963574435.1 Cheirogaleus major | reverse complement strand
TCCCAAAACAATAAATGTTGGCATGGATGAAGAGAGATAGGAACACTCCTACACTGCTGGTGGGACTGCAAACTAGTGCAACCTCTGTGGAAAGCAATATGGAGATACCTCAAAGAGATACAAGTAGATCTACCATTTGATCCAGCAATCCCACTACTGGGCATCTACCCAAAAGATCAAATGATACTCTACAAAAATGACATCTGCACTTGAATGTTTATAGCAGCACAATTCACAATTGCAAAGTTGTGGAAACAACCCAAGCACCCATCAATACATGAGTGGATTAATAAAATTTGGTATATGTATACCATGGAATACTATTCAGCTATAAGAAACAATGGTGATCTAGTACCTCTTGTATTACCCTGGGTAAAGCTGGAACCCATTCTACTAAGTGAAATATCTCAAGAATGGAAAAATAAGCACCACATGTACTCACCAGCAAATTGGTTTCACTGATCAACACCTAAGTGCACATATATGGATAACATTTATCAGGTGTCAGGCAGATCGAGGGGGGAGGAGGGGATGAGTATATACATACATAATGAGTGCAATGAGCACCAACTGGGGGATGGACACGCTTGATGCTCTGACTCGAAGTGGGATATTGGCAAGGGCAATATACGTAACCTTAACATTTTTACCCCCACAATATGCTGGAAAAAAATATTATAGTCTTCCCTCTCTTTTATATCCTGTCCATCAGCAAATCTTGTGGCTCTTTCTTTAAAATATATTTACAATCCACTTCTTACCCTCTCCACTCCTGCTATCCTCCTCTGAGCTTTCTTCACCTCTCATTTGGATTGCTGTGAAAGCCAACATGATGACTTGATTATTTCCATTCTTGCTCACCAACAATCAATTCTCAACACAGCAGGCAGTATGAACCTTTAAAAACCTATCACTGTCTGCTCAAACACTCCAAAAGTGAAATCCAAAATCTTTTCTATGCCCATGGCTACGGAAGACTCTATATATCTGCCTGCCTCCACCCCCAACAATCTCTATGACCCCCTCCATCATTGTACCTCTTCCTCACTGAGCTCTAGCCATTTTAGCCTCCTTGCTGTGACTTGTCTATGTCAAGCACAGCCCTGCCTCAGGTCTTTCCTTCTGCCTGGGATGTTCTTCCCTGGACATCTATATAGCTTGCTCTCACACTTTCCTTAGATCTCTGCACAGATGCCTTTCCCTGGCCACTCTTTCTAAAATAGAGCTGTCCAACAAATTGCAAAGACCACATGATGGGGTTAGGATAGCCTTTTCAATAAATGATGTTGGGAAAACTGGATATTCACATGTAGAAAAAAATGAAATCAGAGCCTTATCTCCAATTATTGCAAAAATCAACTCAAAATGGATTAAATACTTAAATGTGAAACCGAAAACTATAAAACTACTAGAAGGATACATAACAGAAGAGCTCCATGACATTGTTCTGGGCAATGACTTTTTTGAATATGACCTCAAAAAGACAGACAACAAAAGCAAAAATAGACAAGTGTGATTACATCAAACTAAAAAACTTCTGCACATCAAAGTAAACAACAGAGTGAAGAGACAAGCCACAGAATGGAATATCTGTAAACTACACATCTGATAAGAGGTTAATATCCAAAATATAAAAGGAACTCAATTCAATAGCAATAAAATAAATAACCCAATTTTAAAATGGGCAACAGACCTGAATAGATATTTCTCAAAAGAAGACATACAAATGGCCAACAGGTATGTGAAAAAATGCTCAACATTACTAATCATCAGGGAAACGCAAACCAAAACCTTAATAAGATATCACCTCACTCCTGTTAGAATGGCTATTAGCAAAAAGACAAAAGATATATTGGTTATTATGTGGAGAAGAGGGAACCCTGCACACTGTTGGTAGGAACATAAATTAGTATAGCCATTATGGAAAACATCATGGAGGTTTCTCAAAATATTAAAAATTGAACTACTCTATGATCCAGTAGTTCCACTACTGAGTATATATCCAAAGGAAATGAAATCAGTATGTTGAAGAGATATCTGCACTCTTGTGTTTATTGCAGCACTCTTCACAATAGCCAAGACATGGAATCATTGTAAGTGTCCATCAACAGATGAATGGATAAAGAAAATGTGGTGCATATATATACAAAGAAATACTATTCAGCCATAAAAAGAATGAAATCCTATTATTTGTGATAACATAGATAAACCTGGAGGACCGTATGTTAAATGAAATAAACCAAGCACACAAATACAAATACTGCATGATCTCACTCATATGTGGAATCAAAAAAGTCAATCTCATTGATACAGGGAGTAGAATGGTGGTTACCAGAGTGGTTGCAGGGTGGGGGTGGGGCTTGGGGTGATGTTGGTTAAAGGATAAAAAATTACAGTTAGATAGAAGAAATAAGTTCACGAGATCTATAGTACAGCTTGGTGACTATAGTTAATGATGATGCATGTTTGGAAAATGCTAAGAGAGTTGATGCTAAGTATTTTCTCAACAAAATGAAAACAATGTGAGGTAGTATGTATGTTAATTAGCTAGATTTAACCATTCCACTATAAATATACATATACATGCACAGACACACACTCAAAACATCATGTTGTACATGATAAATACATGCAATTTTATCTTTCAATTTTAAAAAAAATTGAAAAAAATATTAATAAAAGAGAACTGTCTTCTTTGCCAATGACTTTCCTTTCTCTGACCCTGTTTCTCTCCTTCTTAGTTTTTCTTCATTCTCATTTCTAACATCTATTTCTTTGTATTGTCTAATTGCCTTCTGGGAGGTAAGCTTCTTGAGGCAGGGATTACTTATTAATTAATTACTAATTATTGTTTTGATTACTGCCATATTCCCAGAACCTAGACTAGTGCTGGGTACACAGTAAGTCCTACACAAACACTTGTTAAGTGAATGAGCAAATCTGTAGAGCCAAACAGAAGCTGTAAAGGATTTTTTTTCCATAGAATTTGGGGAAGTTGATATAATGTAAAAACTCACTATAGTATTACAGTCAGAAGACTAGGTTTGAGTTCTGTTTCTGCTACTACTAAATGGTGTGACAACAACTCTACAGGTATTCCCAGTATTCTATCTCTTTCACCCTAAGGGTCATCCGTGCATCAATTTCCCCATTTGATGTGTTTTGTGAAATCCATGGCATTTTTAATGCTTAGGATTAGGTATCATGTCATTGATATTTACTCAGATTTCATACATTTGGGGACCCTAAATTGCCCATCCCTCTGTCTAGACCCACATTCATTGAACTTGGGACAATTATTAATATTTAAACTCTGAGTCTAAGTGTTTTTACCTGTGAAAGTTAAGAAGGGAAATGTAAGGACACCTCAGGAATTTTAATATATATACCAGTGGCTTGAGTGTATCTCAAAAACCTGAAATAAATCACATCATAATATTATTACAGAAAAGAACACCTGATCATTTGACATAGTCAGTAGTTATTATGTGCAGGTCAATGTACAGACAGAACATAAGGAATATGAAGGGCAAAGTTCTACTACATGTGTGACACCCCAAGCCATTTTCTTACTCCTGGGCAATTAGGAATACGTACTACATTTTCTATTATAGTTTCTTATGGTTAATGGGACCTATGACTGAGTTCTGGCCAATTGAATGTGGGAGAAAGTTATGTACCCCCCTTATAGGGCTGACTTTTAAAACCTCTTGCATGATATTCTATTCTTTTGTTCTCATTTTAGCTGTGAGCTGGTTAGAGAGAACCCAGTAGGGGATACCAAGGTCCTGGGGTATGGAGCTCTTACCAGACAGAAGCCTGGTTCCCTGAGACACTGCATGGAGGAGAGTTGCCCAGGTATGCCATGCAGGAATATGTGTACTGCAAATTATATGAGTGATAAATAAACTTTCATTTAAGTGTTAAGTCACTAAGACTTCAGGGAAAATTGGTTAATATAACAGCCAGTATGCCATGTCATTCACAACTCACTCAGTGACTTTGTTACTTGGTTTGCTCTGTCATACATGCTTTTTTCCTGCTTACATCAAGTGAGAAGTTAGAGTACATAATATTGAGTGTGGAATATCCATTTTGATTGTTTTCTTATCTCTCTGGATATAAATCCTTTCAAATAACCAGTGCTTTTCTTTCTCAGAAATATTCCTATATCAGATCCTTATTACTGGTAGTTAGTCTTTTTGTAATTTAAATCTGTTTTGATGATTTCTCATGTCTTTTGTTGTTGTGGTTATGGTGGTTTTTAAATTCTAAGTGCTTCTTTATAAGCATCTCTTATAGCTTTAACCAACTGGCTGCTTAAATATTTATCCAAATAAGGAGGAACATGAAACAAACACTAGAATATCTGGGGGTAAAGAGGCATAATGTATGCAACTTACCCTCAAATGGTTTGGAAACACACACACACACACAAAAGCAAATGGGGCAAAATGTTAACAATAATGTAGGTAAATGGTATATGGTGTGATGTGTACTATACTTGTATTTTTTCTATAAATTTGAAATTATTTCTAAATAAAAAATATACTTAAAAAAGTATTACAACTATTAAATATATCAATACTTCTTAGAGTATTAATAGATTAATGTTAATATTAAATATTAATATCAATACATTAATCAAATATATAAATATATTTATATATAATTAATTGTATAATGATGATGATTAAAATATTAAAGGTATAATTTATATAATTATGCACAACTAAATATGTAATATGTAACATATGCAATTATATATAAATAAAATAATTAAAATACTATTTAAAATATTAATTTTTTTCTATATAGTTTAAAAATTGTGATACAATGTTTTTTCCTGATAATATACTTTTTAAAAGTCTAAAGCAAGAGTTCTCTACATAAACACAATTCTTTTTGTCCATTATTTTTATGCTTTTCCCTGAAACAAACTTCTGATATAGTCTATGTTGCCCTTCAAATACTCTGAATTCTCTTTGAATGCAAAAAGGGAGAAGATGTGAATTATATACTAGTTAATTATTATGTTGTCAGCATAAGAAGGGAATATATCAATCTAGTGAAAACTCTTGGGGATAATGTTTTCTAGAAATATAAAGAAAATTTTTCAAAAATTGATCAACTATAATTGAGGACTTTGTTGCATTTTAATATAAATAAGAGTAAGATTTATGATTAAGCTTAATTGTGGTACTCACTCTGGGTTTGCTTTACTCCCTATATCAAACAACAGCCTCCTTGGGCAGAGTGTGATGATTTCCTGTTTCATACTAGACTAAGCATCAGCCATCAAATTATTTACAAATAAAACAGTATGTTTCTTGAGTCATTAAAATAAAAAAACTATTAGCCAACCTAATTAATAAAATAGCACTAAAAGAAATGAGAATAATAGAAATACTCTTAGGGAAAGTGGAAATTAGACAAAAAATAGAGAATATTTGATTCAATTCTATTTAAATTCTTGAAAACATGAATATAAGAGATAATTTTATAGAATTTACATTTTAAAAACTGAGCCTAGGCAAGACAGAAACCCTAAGAAGATTAATTACTATGGAAGAAATTGAGAAAGTTGTAAAAGAGTATTCTTCCTCTCACCCAACCAAGTCAAACCAAAAGTAAAACCCAACACACTGGAACTATATAATTTCATAGATGTATAGTATATCTTCAAGGAATAGATAACTTCAGTGCTAATTAAATTGTTTCATAGCAGAGAGAGGAGCACTATTGATTGCTCTTATGACATCAGCATAAGTTTGATAGAAAAATCTGATGCTAAACAAAACAAAAAAGGAAACTTTAGGCCATTATAATTTATTAATATTGATGTAAAATTATATATAAACAAATAGAATTTCAGAGCATGTTCTAAGCATAATATGTAAGATTGAATATAGTTTATTCCAAGAATGAAAGGACAATCAATACTAATGAATCCTTTTAATATAATTCATCACAGTGGAAAATCAAAGGAGAAAATAATAATTTCCATAGTTGCCCAAAAAGCTTTTGATAAAATTCATTACCCATTTTTGATAAAGATACTCAATGAAGTGGGAATTGAGGGGTGTTTCCTTAACATGGTAAATATTAATCTCAAATGACAGCCCAGTATTGTGTTTAACAGTGTAAAATGAGACTGTTTCTATTTAAGTCAGGAATAAAGTAGGAATTTCCATAATCCCTACTATTAACATTGCTGAAGAAAAGCAGCCAAATGTATTTAATAAGACAAATCAGAGGCATGAAAATAAGAAAGGAGGAGGCAAAGTCATTGTTATTGCTAGGTGGTATGATTGTATGCCCCAATGTCTCATGAAATGAACTGAAAAAAAATATGAGAAACAATAAGATCACTCAGTTAAGCAATTGGTTATAATATTAGTGCTCAAGAATAAAACTTTACAGAGATAGGAGAGATAAATGAAGCAAATAAACAAAGGACATATTTATGTTGACCTTTATTTTTTGTGTCCCTCCAGTAGAATGTAAACTCCATGAAAAAAGGCATATGGTTGGCTTTGTTTATTGCATTATCTTCAATGCCAAAAAAAATATACCTAGCACCTAGTGGGCACTCAAAAATTTGTTGAAACTGAGAAAGGAGCAAGATGGCCAATAGAAGCCCTTAGCTCTCATCTTCCCCACAAAGATAGCCAAAACAACAAATAAACAACTACATTTTGATGAAAATAACCGAAGGAGAGCACCAGAGCACATCAAAGGGTTAGCAGAAACCCTCTTGAGCACAGGAACCCAGGATGGCCACATAGAGAACAGAAGGAAACACCTGGCCTACTCCACCTGACCCCCCCAGCTGGGATCAGCTCAGAACCAGGAGGGACTTCTTCTCAGCTTCTCCCTTGTGGGGAAAGGTAAGCAAGAGTATTCGAGCTACCCCCATCAATACCTTGAATACCTACAGTCCTCACCACTTGGGACTCCTGAAGTGCTCACAAACTCACTGAGCCCAGATCAAGGTGCTGTCTGAAGTTGACACAGCTGTGCTTCCCTGAGAAGGAGCTGATACTGGGCCTTGCCCCTGTGGCCCACACAGCTACTGTGCTATTCCATCTTGGAACCAGAACTACTGCTACAGTGTGTCTTGCTCTGAGGGTGAGTGGCCACAGCACCCTTCTATCCCTGAAACTGTGTCTTGCTCCTGAAGGCCCAAGCTGAAGCTGTGCACCATCTCCCATGGAAACAGTATCTTAGCAGAGCAGCTCTACCCCTATCCAGTCACTATTGCAACCAGGCCCTGTGTCTGAGCTGAAGCAGTGACCTGCATCCTGGGGAAACAGTGCCTTGGCTGTCCAAAGCAGTCACGTCCCCTGTGCCTGAGCCAAAGTGGTGCCCTGCCTCTGGGAAAATAGTAGCTTGGCTTCCCAGAGCAGTTACATCCCACTTGCGCCTCAGTTGAAGCAATACCCTGTCTCCCAGGAAATGATGTCTTGGCTACCCAGAGCAGTCATGTTTCCCTCTGCCTATGCTGGAGCAGCATCCTGAACTTCCAGGAAAATGATGCCTTGGCCACCCAGAGCAATCATACTCCCTGGGACTGAGTAGAACCAGTGCATTGCCTCCTTGGGAATCAGTGCTTTGAACTATACATTCTAGGGCTGAGCTGACATAGTACCCCGCATCCCAGGAAAACAGAGTGTTGGCTGAGCTGAGACATCCCACCCTACAAGCCAAACAACTTTAGTACCCTGCTTCCCTGGAGCTGGACTAGACCCTTAGAGTCTGAGCTATTGAAACACTCCCCTCCCCAAAGAGTGGAGTCATTGCTGTGCAGCTCCCTGCCCCCCAGGGCCTAACCAATAGCTGTGCTCCACCATTCCTTGCTGTCTCTGCATCTGACCTCACAGAGTGTGGGCTACTGTTGTGTCCTACCATCACAGGGTCCAGAGTCTCACTAAATGGTGTCTCATCTCCTGGGACCTGAGTTGCCACTATGCCCTATTGGCTCTGGTTCTCAAATGGGTCTGTCCCTCAAGGGCTGATTCACAGCTACAACTCAGCCTCCTGGGCCTGAACTGTTAGAAACTGCCGTAGAGTCAAAGCCCCTTGCTATGGGGGCAGTCTGTGTCCAACCTTGCCTCAGAGAGTGAATCTGTGCCCTGAGACCCAGGTGCCAAACAGGTTAACAAGACCCTGAGCCCAGGACGCCAGCTCCACAGCCATTCTTAGCACATGTGCCCTGGAACTCAGTGCTGCCACAGCTGTGTATATACCATGGCAGACCCAACACCAGGATCTCTGCTATGTCTCCCTATTGTGGTGGAAACAAGATTAGGAGTACCCCCAAAGCCTTTGCTACTGAGAACCCTAACAACTTATGCTGCTACTGCTGCTGCCACAAATTCCTACAGCCTAGGTCACTGAGACACCCATAATCATTGCTGATTTTGATCATAGCTGAAGAAGCTGCACAAAGTTTATAACACTGAATAAATTCAACAGCAGCCACCACATCCTTCCCAACTGGCACACTAAGACACATCTACAGGTGAAAGTCTTTCTCTATGAAAGCCATCTGTAAAGTCTAAAAGAGGTGATTGTTTCACCAGATGCACAGACATCAACACAGGGACACAAGAAACACAAAAAGCAAGGAAATATGATATCACTAAAGGAACACAACTTTCTAGTAACTGACACCAAAGAAAAGGAAATTTACAAATTGCCTGAAAAGGAATTCAAAATAATGATCTTCGGGAAACTCAGTGAAATACAAGAGAATACATGTAGACAATTCAAAAAAATCAGGAAAACATTTATGATATCAATGAGAAATTTAACAAAGAGATATATATCATAAAAAGAATCAAACAGAAATTATGGAGCTGAAGAATTCAATGAATGAAATACAAAATACAATAGATAGCTTCAATAGCAGACTGACTAGATCAAGCAGAAGAAAGAATCTCTGAACCTGAAGATAGGTCTTTTGAAATTACCCAGAGAGAAAAAAAGAAGAAAAAGCAAAAAAGAGTGAATATAGCCAATAGGACTTATTGGGCACCATTAAACAATCAAACATTTGAAATATGAAAGTTTCAGAAAGAGAAGAGACAGAGACAGGTATAGAAAACTTATTTAATGAAATAATTGCTGAAAAATTCCCAAGTCTTGGAGGATATATGAATATCCAGATACATGAAGCTTAGATTCCCAAACAGATGGAACCCAAAGAGGTCCTCACTGAGGCACATTATAATTAAACTGTCAAAAGTCAAGACAAAGAGAAAAGTTAAAAAGCAGCAAAGAGAAGAATGTCAAGTCACACATAAGGGAATCCCCATTTGACTATGAGTGGATGTCTCAGCAGAAACCCTGTAGGCCAAGAGAGAATGGGATGATATATTCAAAGTGCTGAAACAGAAAGCCCCTGTGACCCAAAAATACTATAACCAGAAAAGCTATCCTTTGGAAATGAAGGACAAAGTCTTTCTCAGACAAGCAAAAGTTCAGGGAAATCATTGTCACTAGACCTGCCTTACAAGAAATGCTTATGGGAGTTCTTTGAGTAAAAATGAAAGGATGCTAATTACTAATATGAAACATATTAAAGTATAAAATTCACTGATAAAGATAAATATATAGTCTAATCTAGAAAGACTCAATATTGTTATGGTGCTCTATATATCATATATATCTCTATATAAAGATTAAAAGTCAAAACAGTAAAAAATAATAGCTATATTGTTAAGAATTACATAATATAAAAAGATATAAATTATGACATCAAAAATATAAATTGTAAAGGGGGCGTGGTAAAAAGTCTAGAGTTTTTATATGTGACTTAAGTTTTTATCAGTATAAAACAGTCTACTATAAGATGTTTTAGGTCAGCCTTCTGATAACCACAAAGCAAAAAACCACAGCAGATGAACAAGCAATAAAGAGAAAAGAATCAAACCTTAGCACTAAAGAAAATCACCAAATCACAAAGATAAACAAGAGATGAAGAAATAAACAAAGGATCTACAAAACAACTAGATAACAGTTAATAAAATGATAGTATTAAGTTCTTATCTATCAAGAATTACTTTGAATATAAATGGATTAAAATCTCCATTCGAAAGACACAAAGTGGCTGGATAGATTTAAAAAACACAAGATCTAAATATATGCTGCCTCTAAGAGATCCATAGCAGCCTAAAGGATACAAGTAGGTTGACAATAAAAGGATGAAAGAAGATATTCCACAAAAACAGTAAACAAAAGAGAGCAGAGGTGCTTATACTCACAATAGATAAAATAGACTCATTGTTGAAAGAATAGTTCATTTGATAAAAGGTGCCGGGAAAATTAGAAATTCACATGCAGTGGAATGAAACGAGATGCCTATCTCTCACAAAAATCAATTCAAAATAAGAAAAAACTTAAATGTAAGACCCCAAACTATGAAAATATTAGAAGAAAACATGGGAAAAATGCTTCGTGATATTGGTTTAGGCAATTAATTTTTTTGATATGATCTAAAGTGCACAGGCAACAAAAGCAAAAACAGACAAATGAGATTACATCAAACTAAAAAGCCTCTGCACAGTAAAGGAAACGATCAGCAGAGTGAAGAGACAACCTACAGAATGGGAGAAAATACTTGCAAACTTATACATCTGACAAGAACTTAATATCCAGAATATACAAGGAATTTAACTCAATAGCACATGACAATAATAATAATAATGATAAAGTAAAATAAAATGAAAAATGGGCAAACGACCCAAATAGACATTTCTCAAAAGAAGACATACAAATAAATGGCCAATTTATTTGGCCATTTTGTGAAAAAATGCTCAACATCACTCATCAGGGAGATACAAATCAAACTATAATGCGATATCACATCACTCCTATAAGAATGGCTATTAGCAAAAATAGCCAAAAGATCAATATTGGCCACTATGTGGATAAAAAGAAACAATTGCACACCGTTGGTGGGAATGTAAGTTAGTATAGCCATTATGGAAAACAGTATAAAGGTTCCTTAACATATTAAAAATAGAACTACTATATAATCCCACTACTTGGTATATATCCAAAGGAATGAAATCAGTATGTTAAAGAGATAACTGCACTTCCATATTTATTGCAGCACCATTCACAACTCCCAAGATACGGAATCAACCTAAGTGTTCATCAGTGGATGAATGGATAAAAAATGTGGTATATGTATACCATGGAATACTATTCAGCCAAAAAAAGGAATGAAATCCTGTTGTTTGTGACAACATGGATGAACCTGGAGGATATTACATTAAGTGAAATAAACCAGGAACAGAAAGAGAAACACTGCATAATCTCACTCAAATGTGGAATCAAAAAAAATTGTTCTCATAGGAATAGAGAATAGAACAGTAGATATCAAAGGTTGGGGAAGGTCGCAGGGAGGAGGGATAGGGAGAGGTTGCTCAAAGGGTACAAAGTTACTGTTAGGAGAAAACAGTTCTAGTGTTCTTTTGCACAGTAGGATGACTACGATTAACAATAATGTATATTTCAAAATGGCTTAAAGAGAGGATGTCGAATGTTCTCACCACAAAAAGCTATAAATGTTTGTTGAGGTGATGGATACGAAGATTACCCTGGTTTGGTTGTTATACATTATCAAAACATCACATTTTACCCTATAAATATATAAAATTATTATGTAACAATTAAAAATAAAATACAACTTTAAAAAATAAGTATTTGCGAAGAAATGAGAGAATGAATCTCTTGTGCAGAGATACATTATAAATATACATCTTTTTTTAATAGAAAAAGACTGAAAGAAACAAAAATATCCATTAGTGGGTATCTGATTAAGTGTTCAAAATAACAAGCTATATTTCTGAACTAATATACAGAAACTTTTCAAAAGAAGACAGACTAATGGCCAACAAACATAAAAAAATGCTCAACATCTCTAATCATCAGGGAAATGCAAATCAAAACCACAGTGAGATATCACTTAACTACAGTGAGAATGGCTTTTATCAAAAACTTCCAAAACAACAAATATTAGCATAGATGCAGAGAGATAGGAACACTCACACACTGCTGGTGGGACTGCAAACTAGTACAACCTCTATGGAAAGTAATATGGAGATACCTCAAGGAGCTACAAATAGAACTACCATTTGATCCGGCAATCCCATTACTGGTCATCTACCCAAAGGAAAAAAAAGACATTCTATAAAAAAGACATTTGAACTTGAATGTTTATAGCAGCACAATTTACAATTGCAAAGATGTGGAAACAACCCAAGCGCCCATCAATACATGAGTGGATTAATAAAATGTGGTATATGTACACCATGGAGTACTACTCAGCCACAAAAAACGATGGTGATCTAGCACCTCTTGTATTATCCTGATTGGAGCTGGAGCCCATCCTACTAAGTGAAGTATCCCAAGAATGGAAAAACAAGCACCACATGTACTCACCAACAAATTGGTATTAACTGATCAACACTTATGTACACATATAGTAACAACATTTATCAGGTGTCAGGCAGGTGGGAGGGGGAGGAGGGGATGGGTTTATACACACCTAATGGGTGCAGTGCACCCTGTCTCGGGGATGGACATGCTTATAGCTCTGACTCGGGTAGGGCAAAGGCAATATATGTAACCTAAACATTTGTACCCCTGTAATATTCTGAAATTTAAAAAAATAAAAAAATAAAACCCTCTAAAATAAATCAATTTGATAACAGGTAGGCACAAGGCCATAACACAAGCCCAATACATTTAAGAGAACTACGATAATATAAAACATGTTTTCCACATAAAATTATTAGAAATAAACAATTGAAAAAGAGTTGGAAAATTTCAAATGTTAAAAAAATAAACAATTTTCTAAGTAACCTATTGATGAAAGAAGAAATTAAAAGGAAAATAAGAAAATATCTTGGACTGAGTGAAAAAGGGAAAGGCAGCATATAAAATTTATGGGATTCAGCTAAAGGAGTACTTTAAGTAAAATTTATAACTTGATTTTATTAGAGATTATTAGAATCATGAAGCTTCCTTCTCAAGAAGTCAGAAAAGGAAAAGTAAATGAAACACAAATTAACCAGAAGAGAGGAAATTATAAAGACCAGAGTGGAAAACATTGAAATAGAAAAAAGAAAAACATAAAGAAAAGTCATTGAATCTAAAAGTTAGTTCTTACAAAGGAATTCCATAAAATTTTAATAAAAACTTTATGCTAATAAATTCAACTTAAATGAACTATAAAATTCCTAGAAATAAATAAATGAACAAAACTGATTCAAGAAGAAATAGAAAATTGGAATAGGCCTAAATCAAGAAAGAAAATTAAATTAGTAATTAATAATCTTTCTACAAAAAAAACTCCAGCTCAGATGATTTCATTGGTGCATTTTATCAAACTTTTAAGGAAGAAATAATATCAATGCTATACAAACTCTTTCAGAAAATAGATGGGGAGGAAACACTTTCCAACTCATTTTGTGAGGCCACCTATTATCTTGACACCAAAACCAGAGGAAGAAATCACATGAAAAGAAAATGACAGAACAATCTCCCTTCTCTCAAAACAAGTTAAGAAATTCTTAACAAAACATAAGCAGATAGAATCTAGCAACATACAAAAAAGAATTATATACCATAACCAACTGGTGTAATCCCAGGAATGTAAAATTAGTTTAATATCTAAAAATCATGTCATATAATATAACATTATTAATAGAACAAAGGACAAAAACTACATGATAATCTCAACAGATGCAGAAAAACATTTGATAAAACTCAAGAACCATTGATTATTAAAATGTCCAGCAAACTAAGAATAGAAGGGAAATATCTCAACCTGATAAAGGGCACATAAAAATCCCACACTTAAAATCATACTTATTGGTGTAAAAATAATACTTTTCCCCTAAAATTGGCAATAAGACAAGGATGTCTACTCATATCTCTTCTATTCAACATCATGATGGAAATTCTAGCTGGTGTTATAAAGTAAGGAAAAGAAATCAAAGGCATACAAATTGGAAAGGCAGAAATAAAACTGTCTTTATTACCAGATGACATAATAACTATGTAGAAAATATTATGGAATCTATAAAAAGCCTCCAGATTCACTAAAAAGTGAGTTTTATAAAGTTGCAGTATACAAGATCAAAACAAAAAACAAATGCATTCCTATATATTAACAGTGAACAATCTGAAAATGACATTAAGAAAAAATTCCATTCACAATAATATCAAAAAGAATATAATCACCAGAAATAAATTCAACAAAAGAAGTAAAAGATTTGTACATTGAAAACTATAAACCATTACTGAGAGAAATTAAAGATCCAAATAAATGAAGAGATATACCACATTTATGAATTAAAAAGTTCAATGTTAAGTTGGCAATTCTACACAAATTGTTCCATAGAATCAATGCAACACCAGAATATCAGCAGGCCTTTTATGTAACAGAATAATTAAAAATCCAATCCTAGTATTTCTATAGAAATATAAAAGACATAGAACAACCAAAATCATTTCAAAAGAAGAGAAAAAATGTTGGAGGACTCACACTCTGTAATTTCAAGACTTAACATAAAGCTAAAGTAATCTAGAAAGCATGATACCAACATAAGAATAGACATATAGATCAATGGAACAGAATAGGGAATCTAGAAATAAAGCTTCACATTTCTGCTGATTCATTTTTGACAATAGTGCTGAGGCAGTTCAGTGAAAAGGATAGTTTTCTAACAAATGGTGCTTGCACAATTGGATATACATATGCAAAAAATGAATTTAGACCCTTCATACTAGACACAAAAATTATCTTAAGATGGTTTGTAGACTATAAGGGCTAAGACTATACAATTTTGAGAAGAAAACACAGGAAAACCTCTGTGACCTTGGATTAGGCAAAGATTTCTTAGATATAACACTAAAATAATAATCCATATGGGGAAAAAACTGATAAATTGAACTTTATCAGAATTAAAAACTTGTATACTTTAAAGGCAACATTAAGAAAATGAAAAGACAAGCTACAGACAGCGAGAAAATATTTGCAAATCATGTATCTTATAGAGGTCTTGTACTCTGAATATATGAAGAACTTCTGCAACTTAATAAGAAGACAAATAGCCCATTATACAAATAGGCAAAATATTTGAATAGACACGTTACCAAAGAAGATATATAAATGCTAATAAACACATGAAAATACGGTAAACATGAAAAGATTAGAGAAGTGTAAATTCAAACCACAAAAAGGTCTCACTACCCACTCACTACAGTGACTATAATAAAAAAGACTGATTATACCAAGTGTGGGCAACAATGGGCAGAAACTGGAAACCTTATATGATGCTGGTAGGAATATAAAATGGTATAGCCATTTTGGAAAACATTCTGACAATTTCTTAACAATTTAAAGGTATACTCCTCATACAACTCATACATACAACTCTTCATACAACCTCTCCTAGGTATCTGCCCAAGGAAAATGAAACATGTACACATGAACACTTATATGCAAATGTTCATAATAACATTATTCATCAATGCCAAAAACTGAAAACAACCCAATGTCCATCTACTAATGAATGAACAATAAAAGTTAGTATATCCAAACAATGGAATACTACTCAGGCATAAAAGAAACAAACCACTCATACGTGCATCAACATGGATAACTCTCAATGGCATTATGCTAAGTAAAATACTATTAATATATACTGTATGATTGCACTTATTTAAAAACTCTAGAAACGCAAAACTACTCAGAAAGCAGATTAGGGGTTACCCGGTTTTAGGAGTTAGGAGTCAGGATGGGTGGCAAATGGGCATGAGGGAATTTGGGATGGTGAATGTTCTAAGGATTATGGTGATTGTTACAGAACTGTACAATTTTAGCAAAACTTATTATACATTTACATTGGTGAATTCCATAGTGTGTAAATTATACACATGATATATAAAAAAATAATTATTCTACCCTAATAACCAAGATATTTTAAACACATATGTGTGTATGACATCATCCCATCTTAATTAAACATACTATATATATTCACATACATGTGCTAGTAGACTAAAGACTTTCTGGGAGTATACATACAAAAAGTTTGCCTCTCGGAAAAAGGACTGAAAGTCTGGGATAGGACATGAAATTACTTTTCATTGTATACCTTCTGACATTATTTGCTTAAAAAGATTAAACCATGTACAATGTCACTTTACAAATAAAAAATCCTGGTAAATAATTAAAAACAAACAAATATAGTCCTGATATAAGGACCCAAGCCTCTTACTCTGTTCTTGAATATCTATGCTTAACTGAATGATGTCAGAAACACTTCTGAGTCACCCATAATAAGATAATCAAAGTGAATTTCATCACAAAAGCATGAAGCTAGTTCCTATTAATTTCAGAGAGATGAGTGCAAATTGTGGGAGTTTGGGGAAACTCAAGAGGTTTTCAACTAGAAGTGCTAGAAGCATCACAAGGTACTACATTCTGCAATTCTACACTAGCCAGAAAATAAAAGCAAGTCCCACACTCCCAAACACAAACAAAATGCAAACAAAACTGATTACTTGAGAATTATATGGGGCGGGGCAGGGAGGAGGATGAGTGAGAACAGGGTAGCCTAGCTGGCACACAATAAATCTTTTCAGAAAGGTACAAATTATAATCATATAAATAGAGGATTTCAAAGTACTTTTCTCCTGCTATGCCATGCTTTTAGAAGAAGCCATTATATATAAAATGTGTCCGAATTTGTTTTTCCATGAATCATACAGTGGATACTGCACAGTGGTTTTCAGTTATACCTTTTAATGTCAAGGCCCTATTCCAAATATTTGATTTTTAATTGAACACTATGAAGATATGGCTATTTAATTAGTAATATTTTTTTAAATTTCAAACAAGCAACGGGAGAAATGAAAATACACTGTCAACATATAATTATCAAAATTCGGAATATTATTCAATTCTAAGAAATGACAGTGAGCTAACACCGTTTATGCTATCCTGTATTAAGTCTAATTTCTATTTTAAAGTAAGACATATGACTCTATAAATGGCTTTCATGGATGGTAATACAACGACTATATTTATATAATCTAAGACACACCAGTTTATAATTTTGTTTAAATTTAAACTTTAATATCTCTTTTTTAAT
>CAUYPO010117456.1:0-14728 GCA_963574435.1 Cheirogaleus major | reverse complement strand
CAGATTGATGCAGGCACAAGAAAATGTAGCCACAGGAGTATCCTGCTATTAGCTTGTTGAAGAGCCGTGGCATTTGTGTTTCTTAGGGCCAGAATGAATGTCACTAATGGATGGTAAATTAAAGCTTCTTGAATATTGAGTATTCATGAATATTTAGTGTATCTTGAATATTCTGTGCTTCTTGTATATTTAGTACTGTATATGTCTCATACATATTTCATATATCGTGAATATTTAGTATCTCCAGCATATTTAGTGTATCATGAATATTTAATATCCAGGTGCTTCATGAATACTAG
This sequence comes from Cheirogaleus major, assembly GCA_963574435.1. NCBI lineage: Eukaryota > Metazoa > Chordata > Mammalia > Primates > Cheirogaleidae > Cheirogaleus > Cheirogaleus major. Next base: position 14,429 of record CAUYPO010117456.1, on the reverse strand, counting down.
GCATTTTTGCTCCTTCCATCCTTTCTACCTGCATTTGGCACACACGTGTTCTACTTTGTAACTACCTATCTTTACCTAACACATCCCATGAACTGTCAATTCTAATTAAGATTTTTCTTACTATATTATCTATACTTAAAACACTTTAAAAGTTTTTGCCAATGTTTATAATTTTTCCCAATATTAAAACTTACAAACATTTTCATCTTTTATAGTGGAATTGAATACTCTCAAAAGTCAATGTACATTACATGTGCAAGACATTACATTACATGCTTAAAATTGCAAAACATTGCTGGGAGAAATTTAAACAGACCTATGTAAGTGGAGAGATATACCATGTTTTGCAAAACTCAATATTGCTAAGATGTAAAATCTCCCCAAGTTGATTCATAGATTCAATATAATCCCAATAAAAAATTTGTGGAAGGCTAATTTTTGGCAGAAGGTATAAATCCACAATCTGATTCTAAAATCTATATGGAAATGCACAATAATTTTGAAAAAGGAGAACAAAGTTGAAGGACCTAAACAACTTGGTTTGCAGACTTACTATTGATATGAAGTTACACATATAGAATGGAGTCCACAAACTGATTCACATATATATGGTCAACTGATTCTCCACAATAGTGCCAAAGTAATTAAGCATGGAAATAGATAACTTTTTTAACAGTTAGAGATTAAATAATTTCTAACTGAACAAAAAATACACTGCAATGCATACTTCACATTGTATGCAAAAATTAATTTAATATGTATCATTACCCTAAATGTAGAAGCTAAACAGGAGAAAAGATAGGAAAAAAATCTTTACCGTTGGAGGTAGGCAAATATTTCTTAGCACAAAACACTCTAAAAATAAAAGAAAAAATTTACAAATTGGACTCTATCAAAATTAAAAATTTCTGCTCTTTAAATGACACCATAAAATCAATGAAAAGTCAAACCACAGACTGGGAGAAGATAGTCACAATGCATGTATATGACAAAGTCTTTGTACCTAGAACTCAAGAATAAGAAGACAATTCTTTTTAAAAATGGCCAAAATATTTGAACAGATACATAACTGAAGACTACGAATGTCCAGCAAGCACACAAAAGGATGATCAACATCTTTAGTTACCAGGGAAGTGCAAATTAAAACCACAACAAGATGCTACTTCATTAAAATCACCCCAGAATAAAACCTCTGACAATACAAAGTGTTTGCAAAGATGTGGAGCAACTAGAACTCACACATTGCTGTGGGAGGATATGATCATGCAACTACTTTGGAAAACGGTGTGCCAATTTCTTACAAAATTAAACACATCACTGTCCGTGACCCAACAATTCTACTGTTAGGTATTTACTCAAGGGAAATGAAAACATATGCCCATGAAAAGACTTGCATCTGAATTTTTATAGCAGTTTTATTCATAATAACTTCAAACTGGAAACAATTAAAAATCTATCAACATGATAACGTCCACACGGTAAGTAAAAAAGAGAAACAATATGGGGATGCATATTACATAACACAAAACACTCAGAAGTCTCTGAATCCTCTATGGTTTTCTGTCTCTGCTCATTTCTTTGTGCCAAAGTAGTTGGTGACAAACACTGCTTTGTTGGCCCCCACCTCTCCAGGTGCAGTGGAGAGCAGAGCTTCCCATGGGAATCCAGGGAAGAGGAGGAAACTTCCTTACTTTTCTCTTCTCTACCCTCAGGAAAGTTTTTACTCCTTTTTGACAGTAAAGGAGCAAACATGCTGTAAAAATCACTTGTTATACAGTGGAATATTATTTGACCATTAAAAGGAATGACGTACTGATATGTACTACGACATGGATGAATCCTGAAAATATGCTAATGAATGGAGCCAGACACAAAAGGCCACATAGTGTATGATTCCATTTATATAAAGTGTCCAGAATAGGCAAATACACAGAGACAGAAAGTAAATTAGTGGTTGCCAGCAGCTTAGGGAGAGGGGAGAATGGGAAGTGACTGCTAATAAGTTTCCTTTTGGGGGTGATAAAAAATGTTCCGGAATTAGATGGTGGTGATGGTGGCACAACTTTGTGAATAAAACAGAAATTACTGAGTTGTAAACTTTAAAAGAGTGAATTTATGAATATGTGAATTATATCTCAATAAAAAAGGATACTTTTCAATTCTTATTTTATTTTACTTCTCTACAGCATTTTTCATTCTTGCTGACACTCTCTTTCTTGACTCACTTTCTTCTGTTTTTCTCTATGATACCATATTCTTCTGAGTCTACCTCTATTTCTTAGTTTGTTCCTTTTTGATTTCCGTTGGGTATTCCCATTTCCATATTCACTCCTTAAAGAAATACTGGTGGTCCTCACAGTGGCTTCGCAGGCCTGCTCCCTCTCAGCATCTTTCCTCCTGTTGTTTCAATCACCTCCTAGGTCATAATTGATTGGTATGTCTGTGTCCCACCCACAGTCTTGAGTTCACACTCTTACGTCCAACTTCTCATGCTTGGTTGTCCCACAGGTGCCCGATCTCCACATGCACCAAACAATTTAGCTTTGCCCCAAACCAAACTTGCTAGTTGTCTTGTTTCCCTTAACTCAGAAAACTGGGGAGATGAATCTGCTCCCTCAGGTTGGTCTCCCAGAGAGGGTGTTGGCCTCCAGCAGAAATCCACAAAAACTGTCCACAGCCCAGTGCTTACGGCATTCAATGCTGCTGGAGAGCTCTGGTGGCAGATTGGGGTGGGAAGTCCCTGTTCACTGTGCCACCAGTTGCAGAAGAGGTTTGGACCTTGCTACGTGTTTATTTTAAGAGAGATTCTGAAGATCTGAAACAAAATAATCAAATGAAAAAGAATCTGGTATAACCAGGGAAATGACTGAGTTTCAGTAATAGGCAAAATATCTTATTTAAAAAAGTGATTGGAAATGAAGACAATAAATATGAAGAAAGAAAAAAATTTGCCCAAATAGTGCAAATACTTAATTTAATTTTTCTCCTATTGCTTCATGGATGTGGTTCATGGATTTCCAAACCAATGCCAGAAAAAAGTAAGTTGTTTCGTTAGGAAAATATTATCTCATTCTGGTCCATTCATCATTTCAGGGTGACAAAGTGACATCATGTCTATCTAAACATAGAGGAGTTAGAGAAGATGCGATATAGAAATGAAACTACCGTGTTTATTACAATGGTGTAAAGGAGCTGTAGAAACCCATCAGGCAGGGAAGGGAAATGAAGAACAACCTAGTAGACACACAAGAGCCTACAAAACACAAAAGAATTGCAAAGAAGGAAGCCTGAGAGAGTTAAGATCATTAGGAGCAGGAGGAGAATGAGAGCTCAAAGGAATAAAAAGTGAACATTGCAAAAATTGTCTCAGTAAGTTTTCAAATCATTGAACACGATACGGATAAAAGATAGCATGTCTTCACCAAAGTGGTTTTCAAGGCTTTATTTCAGATTATAAGGAAATACTAGAGCAGTTAAATGGTTACTTTGCACTTGTTTTAGAAAAGGGACAGAGAGAGCTAAGATCTACTTCAGATAAAAAAGTCAATGTTCTCCAGGAGCTACGGAAATAAAGCCAAACGGTGCTTGGAGATAAAGCAGTTGTTGCTAAAGGAAGTATGTTGTCCTGTTTCCATTTTCTTCTGACTTAGAGTGTAGAGTTGGTGAGTTAGTTAAAGATAGGGCAAATACGAAACCAAATATTGGATCATGAATTTTTGTCCTGGTCTCGTTACTGAACAGATTCTTGACCTTGGCAAAATCATTTCACTTCCTGTGTCGCACATTGAGATTTTCTTGCTTCTTCAGGAAGAACTTAAGAAGCCCCCACTGTGTGCCAGGGCTGTGTGGCCTTGCAAGTCTTTGTGGGCATGTCTCTAATGACAGACACACACTAATGTTGGAGACCATTTTAATCCACATCCCTCACTTACAGAAAAGCTGGTATAAACGGAGACTCAGGGCGGTAAATACGTTAGTTAAGATCTGCTGGTGAGGGACAGAGCTGTGACAAGAATCCACTTGTTTCCCTGATGCCAAGGCTCCCTGCAGCCCTGCAGGTTGGAGAATGACAGCTAAATTCATTATGCTTCATATGGAGTGGAAAGTTCCAGTTAATGTGAAGTTAATGTGCAGTGAAAATTCCTTTACTTCATTCAGTAGAAAATTGATATCACCATTAGGAAGTTGTTTCCATTTTTAAAATACGTGGTAAAACCTCACTGCCTTCTGTTCTTCTGAAATATAAACCTGTTATAGTTGGAGATTAGAGACGTTTTTAGTAAGACTAGCTACCGTTTGCTGAATGCTCGCTTTGTGCGAGGATGACGTCAGGAGCTTTGTGTCTAGTGCTCAGTGCCGTCTTACGAGGTCTTCATTAGCCGTTGCAGGTCAGGAAACCTGACGAGGTCAGGGGACCACCAGTCATCACCATGGTCCTAACGATGGTCTCTGGGGCCCACTGGTTCCCACTGTGGCGTGGAGAGGTCTGCAGAACCAGAACACGGTCTTGTAAGAGAGGGGCAAGACTGGGCATCCACCCAGCAAGTGACCGGCTGCGGGGTGGAAGTGGGAAGGAAACCGACTGGTGAGGCCTGGGAGAAGGGCAGATGCTGAGAGGTCGTGGAAGGCGGTGGCTGGAGCACTCGGGGCCATTCTCTGCACCAGACCTCAGCCTCACCCGCCTGCTACTGCCACGGTACGGTGCCAGCGCCTCCCTCCACCCACACCACAGGCCCTTTGTGGCTGCTGTTTTCCTTTCAATGCTGCCAATTTTATCATAATTAATGTATATCACAATACATGTAATATATAAAATATGAACATAAATCACATTTGGAGTATTTAAATGTATATCAACGTTAACACATCTGTGCCTAGTTTTGATTAATAAATATAATGAGGGCCATCATTTGTTGGATGCTTGCTATGTGGGAGGCACTATGAGACATATATAAAAATTCATATGAAAATATTCTATTTTAGGAACTTGCCTATGGTCACTTGGTTAGGGGATGGTGAAGCCAGGATTTAAGCCTTATCTGTCAGATTCTGAAGCTGGTAGTTCTTAAATCATGCTCCTCCATGTGGCCACAGGCAGAAGGAGGATGCCGGCCTAGACCTTACCTATAACTGTCCCTTCTTCCTCACCAACCCATCCCTGCTGCCTCAACGGCACCCAGTTTTCTCCAAGTCCAGAGCTACTTCTGCCCCACCATTCCACTTTCCTCTTTGCAGCCAGAGTGATCTTTCTAAAACCCACCTTTGAACGTGCCCCTTCTCTCTTCCCCACAGGGCTCCCCAAGCTGGCTTTGGTATGGCATCACATGACAGATCACAGACCCCCTCATCTTAACTTAAGCATTCCTTCCTACTGACTCTAAACTTTTAGACAAAGGTTAACTCTCTCAACCAATTGACAGATAAAGAATCCCTAAACCCACCCATGATTTGTAAGCCCCCACTTCTAGGTGTTCCTCTTTTTTGGGCCAAACTAACGTATTCCATGCATGTATTGATTTATGATTTTACCTGCAATTCCTGTCTTCCTGAAATGTATAAACCAACTGTAACCTGACTGCTTCAGACTCACTTTCTTAGGAACTCTTGAGATTGTGTCTTTCGAGGCTGTGATCGCTCATATTGGCTTAGAATTAACTTCTTTAAATATTGTGACAGAATTTGATTTTTCTGTTGTTGATTCCTTGTGCCCAACATGGGGCTTAGAGAAGACTCAGAACCCCCTTCTGGAGGAGTTGCCCAAACTTGGTGCTAGGTCTTGGCAGGGGTCCCCTTGAACCCCCCAACTCTGAGCTTCTCCTGGTAAGTCTTCCTGAGCCTCGGCCCCCCTCTCTTGGTTGATAGTCCTTGGTTTATTCTGAGCCGTCTGTTCTTTTCCTAGAAAATTGTTACTTGTGATTCTAAGTTTGATTTGGAGGTACATTTTAAATGGTCTTTTTCATTGCCTTTTCCTTCCAAAATTAATCTCAATTGGCTTGTCTGCACATTTGCATGAGAAACTGAGCTGTCCTTTGCATAGCTGAATTAGAGGCTGAGTTCCTTATCTCCGAAGAGAGAGGTCATTTTGCTTCTCCCAGCCAAAAGTCTCCCCTAGGTGACCAGGGGCCCAGTGGGAGTGTCAGGGGTGACTTCCCATGGTGTACCGTGGCCCTATAGAGAACCCCCCAACAAATTAATTAAAAGAAGGCTTGTCCAGGAAACACATATGAGAGCTGATCACTTTCCATTTTAAGACCTCTCAGAGGTGATAGACCCTTAAAGAGAGAAACTGGGACACATAAGAGGGCAGAAACAACTCAGTGGTGACACACTGTAGAGTCCTGCCTGCAGTCAGCACACTCTGATACACTACACTAAACCCTAGGCCACAGTTCGGTTCTTTTTAAAGAAAAATGGGAAATATCCTCTGAAAATGAGGAAAGGTAAGGAGGGAGGCCCACTTTGGGCACCACAGCTTGGTTGTGATATGTTTGATAATTACAGCACTTCTACTTGTAAGTATTTGTGTAAACGGGAAGATCTTAATAAGGACTAACCTAGGTCTAAGGTTTCCAAAATGTGGAACTTTTGATATTCCCAAATTGGGTTTCTTGCATGCAAAATTAGAGAAATTAAGCTCCTGAATCAAGAAAAATGAATGAGAGTTGTACTTAAGTTGCACCTATTAATAGTATCATCTAAAAGATGGAATGATAAACTTGCCTTTTTCCAGGAAGTTAATAAAAAAATATTTGAGACTGTCTCAGAATTAAAGAAACTAGCAGAAGCCATTTCTGAAATCAGGAAGGCATTAGAAAACTGTTTCTCATTCTGCTCTTCTTAACCCTCTGCTCTCTGAACTTCCCTGTCCGGATGATTTCATTTTTCCTCCTTCTTCTTCCCCTATTCCCTCACCTCAACTCACAAAGGAACTAGAAATATCTAGAGGAGAAAATAAAATACTAGTTGCCTTTTTTGGAACAAAACCCACTGGGAGAGGGGTCCTAACATTCTTGTATACATCCTGGACCAAGTCAGAGTGAAGGGCCCTAGCATCTGGATTCCCAGACCCAGCTCAAGACCCCCTTGGGTTTGCCAAAGAATTCCAAATAATGCTTAAGATCTGTGATCCAGGGTTTTTCTGACCTGTATCAGCTGATCAAGCTATTGGTTTCCCAAAACAAAGCTGAAGAATAGTTTAGGATAGTGGATTGGAAACAGCCTTTAGAAGATTTTGACAAAAATAGATGCAAATCAGAGAGAGAAATGCAGGGCTCTTTGCAATTGCCTCTCTGAGAATTTACCACAGATATTCCCTAAGGTTATAGATTAGGCAAAGGTACAACAATGTAAAATACACCCAAATGAAACCATACCTGACTTTTATATCACGTTTGAAAAACATTCAAACAACATTCAGGGATACCTCCTGAAAACTTTGAGCATGGTAGGAGTGACAACTTGCTAAATTCTGTATTTGTACAAGGCTTAAATGATGAGTTAGTGACCTTGAGAAAGAGATTTAATGTGGCTTGGGCTTCTTTGCCCACCATCCACCAAGTCACCCTAGCTGACCAACTGTCACAAACAATCATTAAGAAGGAAAAGTAATCAGCCTCTAAGGTCATGAGTTTACAACTAAAGCAACTTAGTAACCAAATTGGAAAGTCACAAAGATTCTGCCCCCAGAGATGCCAACAAGCCAAAGAGGAAGCAATTTGCCACTGTTGCAAAAAGAAAAGGGGCAAAACTGTAAATGGATGCTTGCACAAAAGGGTAGAAGGCCCCAGAGGAAGACACCAAAGGAACTACAAAGTCAGAATAAGTATGTTCTGAGGGAATAGAGAGGGTTTTCTGCCTACTTGTAACAAACGCTCTAGAGGAAATAGAAATATTCATAAACAGGGATGATTGCAGAGCCTGTGTGGACACCAGTGCTTCACTGTTGGTCCTCAACCCTACCTTGATTAGAAACTCTGTCCTTTGGAGTAAAGGAAAAGTTCAAATGGTAAGGGTTTCAAACTCCCCAATTCCAGCTTTTAAGTCAAATCCCCTTCAGTTTCAATCAGGGGAAGTAAAGGGACAGCATGTGTTCCTACAGTAGACGGCACCCCCACACACTGGCTGGGACGACAGCACAATGCCCACATCGCATTTTCACAGAAGGGAGAAATGATTCCCAGCTTGGGAGACACGGAAGACTTACAAAAGCCGGAATGTAATGTTATGCTTGCTAAAGTTAACCAAGAATTTAAACGAGAAACTAGCGCCTTTTTTATCCAAAGTACCAGATTCTTTATGGGCAAGTTTCTTCCATGGATTTTGAAGGCATTAAGTCGACAGTTCCTATAGAGATAACCATAGATAAATTTACCCACCTGCCAAACATCAAGCAATGCCCCTCAGCCCTAAAGCCTTACTATTATAGACATCAAACCAATCACTCAGGACTATTTAGACAAGGGACCCCTAATACCACGCACCTGCCCTTGCAATACGCCTGTCCTCCCAGGTTTTAATAAAAAGCCAAATGGAAAAGGCTGGAGATTCATTCGTGACCCAAGGGACATAAATAAAATAATAATTCCTAGGCATACTGTTGTCCCTAACCCACACATCTTGCCGTCCAATATTTCTGTCACCACCAGCCACTTCTCTGTCATTGACTTATGCAATGTTTTCTTCAGCACATCTGTAGAGCAGAATAGCCAGTAGCTTTTGGCACTCACTGGGGAAGATCACCAGTACACATGGATGGTCTTGCCCCGGAGTTATTCTGAGACTCCTGCTTATTTGTCTCAGCTATTAAAGGCAGATTTAGATGCTACAGCTTTCCCAAATAGACCTTTCTTAATTCAGCACGTGGATGATTTGTTGTTGTGTTCATCCTCCCTGATAGCATGCAGGGAAGACACTATATATCTGGTACAACAGCTTGCTTGGAGGAACACAAAGTGTCCAGAGATAAATCGCAATGTTGTCTCCCTTGAGTTAAATACTCAGGGAGCATGATTTCCCTGGAGGGGCTATTAATAAACCCAAGGGACTCTGCCTGATGATCTTTCCCGTGCCCCAATCAAAAAGATGATTAAGAGGGTTCTTCGGATGAACAGGCTATTGTAGAAGTTGGATTCCAAATTACTCATTAATGGTTCAGCCCTTATATAAGAAAGTAAAACAGACCGAACCAGAATCAGTTGTCTGGGAAGACAGGAAACAACACGCAGAGGATTGGAAGCGGGTTCTCACACAGGCGCCCGCTTTAGGCCACCCCACCTGCAGCTTTCCCTTTTTCCTTTTTGTATGTGAAATAAATGGACATGCTGTAGGAGTATCAACTCAAAAACATGGTGACAGTCACAGGCCAATTGGTTATTGCAGCCAACAGCTAGACCCAATAGCAACAGGATACCCCCGCATGAGGGCCGTGTTGGCTGTAGCCATTTTGTGTCAGAATGTGGAAGAATTTGTCCTGGGATCTCCACTAAAGACCGATGTCCCCCATTCTGTGGCATCTCTCCTAAACTCTCACCACACCCAGCACTGTCCTGACAGCTGCCTTGCCACCTGCGAAGTGTCCTGCTTTGTGCCGCTAACATTGCTTTGAAGCACAGTAACACTCTTGACCCTGCCGCCTGCTCTTTCTTCCAGGCAGACAACCAGATGAAGAACATGGCTGCAGTCCACTGCTCGGATCCTACTCTCCCCTAGGGCAGGTTTACCTGAAATTCTTGTCAAGAATGCTGAATTAATTTGGTTCCCAGATCGTCCTTATTAAGGGATAATCAGGGACATTATCCCTGACAGGGCATAAGTGACAGAGCGGGATACCTTGTCACTTGCACAGTAGACATGATAGAAAGTGCCCAGCTCCAAGGAGTGAAGTCGGCTCAGATGGCTGGATCAATAGCATTAACCAGAGCTTGCCAACTGGCTGAAGGAAAAGTGGCAAATGTATCCACTGACGGCCATACACTTTTGGAATAGCCCATGATTTCAGCATGCTATGGAAACGGGATTTCTCATCTCACCTGGGCAACCTATACCAAACGGGCACCAAGTCTCAGAGCTATCAGAAGCAATCCCAATGCCGAAGCAGCTGGCGACCGTAAATACTCCTGGGCATTCAAAATGTCACGCTGAAGAAGCAACAGGAAATGATCTAGCTGATGCTGCAGCAAAGAATGCTTCCTGGAAGAGATGGCCTGTCCTATACGAGAACGCGCCCTCCGTCCTGCCAACACCCTCGCTGACACTCATACAGTATTAACAGGCATCAACCCCTCAAGAGAAACAAATCCACTGCAGCGAAAGGGAGGTATATTTGATCCAAGTACAGAATTGTGGACAAGCCCTAAAACAACCCCATGGTCCCCATAGGTGCTGAATTACCTCTCCTTTGATTTATTCATGAAATGACCCATTGGGCCCCAAGAAAATGATATCATGGGGGAAACTATTTCTGGAAACTATCTCCCACAATAGACAAAAAGATATACTCACCATGTACTGTACGTCCAAAACATAACCCCGGCACGCATTTAACAGCTGCCGCGGTCATTTTCCTTTGCCTCCAGGGCCATTTGAAGTGTGGCAATTAGATTTCATCCAGATGCCATCATCTCAAAATTGTAAGTATGAGCTGGTCCTGGTTTGCATGTTTTCTCATTGGGCAGAAGCATTTGCTTGTTGGAGGGCTGCTGCCTTAACGGTAGGCAAAGTGTTGTTAGAAAGAACCATTCTGGTCTAGGGACTCCCTTCTGAGCTACGTAGTGATCATGGGACTCATTTACTGAACAAGTCGTTCTATCCATTTGCAACTTGGCTTATATTTCCATTGTGCCTGTCATCCCCAATCCTCCAGGTTGATACAATGGACAAAGGACACCCCAACAGAAACTCAATTAGCTAACAGAGGCTTTTAACCTCCCTCTGCCAAAAGCCCCCCCACTAGTTTTGCTTTATCTTAGCTCTACTCCTTTCGGCAAACATTGTTTATCACCTTATGAAAGAATAACGGAAGACCCACGAGGCTAGGCAGGCTTATACTAGCCAGGCGTACTCAAAGGGAAATACTGCATTGTCGCCAATGACTTCTTAAAACTTTAACAAACAATACAAAGCTGGTAGCAGAGTCTTTCCATAGTGGGCTCCCGGGGGCCAAAGACTTGGTGGGTCACGGATTATTATAGCCAGGTGATTTTGTGTGCTGGAAAAGACAGCAGCTAAAAGACTCCCCCAGCCCTGCTGAGAAGGAACTTTCCAGGTACTTTTTTTTTTTTTTTCTGAGACAAGGTCTTGCTCTGTCACCTAGGCTAGAATGCAATGGTCTCATCATACATAGCTCACTGTAGCCCTGTAGCCTTAAACTCCTGGGCTCACGTGATCCTCCTGCCTCAGCCTCCCTAGTAGCTGGGACTACAGGCGTGTACCACCAAGCCTGGATAATTTTTCTATTTTTTGTAGAGATGAGGTCTCACTATGTTTCTCAGGCTGGTCTCAAACTCCTGGGCTCAAGCGATCCTCCTGCCTTGGCCTCCCAAAGTGCTAGGATGCTAGCCACTGTGCCTGGCCAAGGTACTTTTAACTATTGTACTGCAAAATTAAAGGGAGTTTCCCCTCATATCTCAAACCTAGAAGAAGGACCTGACCATGTTCCTGACCACACCTGTACCTCTGAACCAGTCTCCGACACCTGTCTGAAATTTCGGAAAACACCAGAGGCTCGGCCAACACCATTCCAGAGACACTGGACTAGGCCGACCCTCATGAACCCTGAAATAACTCCCATTCTTACTTTCCTCATTATAGAATCTATTGCTGAAAACCCTAATTTTTAACTAAGACCCCTGAGAGATTGTTTGGGATCTATGGAATCTCCCTTGGTATACTTTTCTAAATGGGTATGGTTATAAATTTCTTTGTTAAAATCAGAAAAATGTTTTACTTGCTCACTTTCATTTCCATAATCTCTTCTATTTGCCTACCGCATACTCTTCTTTTCTTTAAACCTGAAACCTTGTGGTTTCCTGTAAACCTCACCAATTTTTCTGTAGCTAGAGACTCATTATTTGATATGACACAGATCAGGATGAAACTAAGGCTCCTGAAATGGAACTAAACATTCCCTGAGGAGCCCCCTTTTCAGGGTACCTCTATTATAAGGCTCTCACCAAATGTGATGTTCTGCAGGAATATTTACCTAACAATACCTCGGGTTGATATCAAGGGAATCTAATCAGATAAAACATTGCATAACAATAGATATTAATGCTGATAAGCTTAGACAATTGCCCAGATATGACAGGGAAATCTGGCACCTCCCCGCCATGTAAACTGCCTCAGCACAACCTGTCCAAATGCCCCCCAGCCCTAGGCCCCTCCCTGGATACCCTTGTCCGGCACCAATCACACTGGCACTGCCCTTGAGGAGCTATACATGGGGGTCAGTTGGTGGCCAGAAGTCCCTGACAGCATGAATTCCACCCTCCTAAGGCAAGGGTGCCTCTGGGAAGCCTTATGGAATACCTGGACAAGGGCACACTTAGGCATAACCTCCACTTACCGACAATCGCTTGAGACACCCACCAGTTCAGGGTTGACTCCATTTATCCACATTGTACTGATGCCATTAACGTAAAATGGCAACAGCATTCCCGGTGGATACACCAAAATTGGCCACCCAAAAGACTAAAACACAACCTCATTGGTTGAATTGAAACTGGGCTAGGTTTATTGGGACCAGCTGAATTCATGGCTAATGAAGAGAGGTATTCCTTGGAGAAAAATTCCCTTTCAGAAATAGGCCATGTAGAGGGAACACTATTCCAATAAGAAGGAAAGGGATGGGAGGCTTCTCTAAAAGATGATGCAGCACTCATCAAATGGTTAAAAGAAACCAGACAAGCCATAAAAACAAACTCCCAAAGCCAAAGGTGGGAACAGGGAGATACTCTAAGCCAACAAGGGCTCATGTCCAAGTTATCACAAATGGAATCCGAGGTAGCTATGCAGCCTACAATACTCAGTGCTGAGGCACAATCTAAACACCTATGGAAGATATATAGTTCCCCCAAATTTGTGGATATTTTTAGATGGTAAATGTGACTTCAGACACTGAATTCTTAAAGCTCAGGCACCAAAGTTGAATGAGGCTCAAAAGTATTCTGTAGCTCGACTAGCAGGCATCGGGATCGTTGTAAATGACACAAGGCTGCTCCCCACGGGAAGGCAATGGGCTATTGCAGCTGAGGAAAGCACACGGCATCCTATTTCCCGTTCAGATTGTGAAAACACAACAGGAGAACGATTATGGCCGCAAACTACTTGGAACCCTGATTTCTTCCAAATTTGCCCTTTAATATCCGCTCCCATGGGACATAACATTCAGTACATGGGAAAGGGCTGTTTTTATTGAAAGGAATAACAAAATGACAATGTAAAATTATATAATTTCTCCTATAACAAAACTTCTTTTTCTCTTTCAAATACCAGTATATGGTGCTACACAAAGGCGGTGGGAAAAAATAGGTCTATCAACTGTAAACAAGTCCTATGACAATTTAGACATTGAGGACCAGATGTTTCTTGAATTTGACTTATATCAAATGGTTGTTATACCTCTGGAAACCAATTGACCAGAAGAAAAATTAAATTTATTAGATTCTGATTTGAAACCAGTAATACAATTCTCAAATGAAATTTATCGTAAGGTTCAAATGACCATTAATAAGGAATGTAAACATATTGTAAGTCTGATTAAAGAATATGATGACGCATGTAGGGTTTTTATTTTTATTTTTTTGCTGATTAAGTTGTTTACTGTATTCTGATTCTACCTATAACTTTCTTGGATGCCTAATCATCACTATTTTTATGATACCTTGTCACTATATTATCATTATATATCTCTTGAAAATGTTATGACAGATACAGGAAAAGAAAAAAGACACAAAGACCCAGATCACAATAGCTTATAGAATAGATCTGATCCAGGATGTTTTTTTCAGACTGAACCCTCATCCTGATTCTCTCTCACCCCTTAAATAACTGATTATTAAATTAGGTCAAACCATGTCCTTCCCCTGAGATCTGACATTGCTAATGTAGAAATTATTATCACCAATGTCAGATGACCAAATAGACACCTCTAGGAATTAGCATTCCTAGCACTGTGGGACCTCCTTCTGGCTGTTGGCCATTGCCCTGCACACACATTCCATAGAATAATCTCTAGCTAACGGGGGGAACTGAGGACTGAATTCTGACTTCTTTTTTTTTTCTTTTATTTCATCATATAATGGGGGTACAAATATTGTTAGGATTAGATACATTGCCCCTACCACTTCGGGGGCCCGCGGCCGGGGGGGGGGGGGGGCGGGGGCGCGCGGGGGGGGGGGGGGCGCGCCCCGGCGCCGGGGGGCGGGGGGGCG
>CAUYPO010117455.1:0-20146 GCA_963574435.1 Cheirogaleus major | reverse complement strand
ATCTGAAAATACCACTAATGCTTTACTCATCACTGAGTGGGAGCAGTGGTGGAAAATGCTGAAAGCTGCCCCATTGCTCCACCTTGTGCCCAACTCTTGGTATTGCAGATTCCAAGTGAATAATTCTTGCAGATCCACAGTCCCATCGAAATCTGCTGCGCCCATCACATGGGCCCAGAGGAGGGATTGTTGAGGGCTTAACAATAAGCAGCCTTTCAAATGCAATGGACTCTCCGAGATACTGTCTCTCCACGTCAAGGGCTTATGAAACACATAGATCTCTCCATGCTCTGAGCTCCTGTCTCACTGAAAACAGTGAGAGTTGAGGGTGGTCACCCAGGCATTTTACACCGACTATCTCTTACTGACCATAACTACGTAGCTGTGACATGTGAACTATTGCCCCAAATCCTCACACGGTCACACAAATAGGAAGACAAGGAGTGGAGAATCAAACCCAGGTCCGACCCCCAAGTGCTCAGTCACAGGCTAGAGCAGGTGGGGAAGGTGACTGGAGGGGGAATACAGGGTTCAATCCTGAGGCAGAAGCAGGCCATCTGATCTGGGCACATTTCTGTGGTGTCACAGTGGGGACCCCCCAAGTGTTCTGTCTCCTTTCTAGAATTGAGGTCCCTAGGCACCTGTTATATTGTTCTCAACTGTTGGAGCCCAGTCAAAACCAAGATGGAATGAATCCCATTTCAACATTGGGTTACATATTCATTCTCTCTAATTTTTCCATCCCTTTAAGAGGTACATGTTGTCTCATTTTAGAGACGCACAATCTTAGGCTTAGTGGAGAAGTAATTCCCCAGCCCTGTATCGCTGGTGAGCAGCAGGACCAGGACTCACGTTCCGATCCTGACGCTGCCACCCAGGCCATGCCTGGGCCGAGCACCTTCAGTACTGAAATCCTGCCGGGGGCTCAGGAAACAGCAATGCCTGCCAGGGTCTATGCACTTTGCAGCTTACAAAATGTTTCATAAACACTGTTTTATTTAATATTTTATTCTCCAACAGCCTGCGAAATAGATTTTATCTCCATTTTCTAGAAAAGAAAAGGGGGAGTGTGAAATGTGAGGTGCTCTGTCCCCATCACGCGGCTGGTGAGTGAAGGGGCCTGAACGAACCAGGAGTTGTCCGACCCCAAACTCCGCACACGACTCCACAGTGTTTTCCTGGACAAGCTACCAATAGCTCGGGGCATGTGCGCGTGTGCTCATGTGCGGGTCACACCTGTGCATGAGCCCAAGGCCAGTGCTAAGACCTTCTTCCTAAGCTCCAAACAATGCCGTGTTCCCAGTACCCGCCACCCCTCCTCCTGTCTTTGTGTGTCTCTGTTTTATTTTATTTTTTATTTTTTTCAGCTTTATTGTGGGATAATTGACAAAAAAAAATTGTATATACTTAAGGTGTACAGTGTGGTGATTTGCTATACATAAACACTGTGAGCTGATTACCACGATCAAGTTAATTAACACACCTGTCACTTCACATATTACCGTTGCGTGTGTGTGGGGTGAGAACACTTATGATCTACTCTCTGCAGATTTCAAGTATAAAATACAACATTATTAACCACGGTCACCATGCTGTACATTAGAGCCCCAGGACTTACCATCTTATAATTGCAAGTCTGAACCCTCCTCCTGTCTTGAGAAACCTGTTTGCCCAGGTATGTGGCAGCGCAACAAAGGCGGCCAGCTCTGAGCTGTGGCCTTCCTTCCACATCCCACCCAAGGGGCCTGGAGCACTCTGAGCCCAGAGCAGGTTTTCTTTTCTCCGGGACCACAGAGCCCGAGTGGACTGGGGTGAGGTTTCAGGGCCTTCGTAGCCACCTCGCCTCGGGGTGAAGCCGGGCTCGACCTCAGCCCTCCCTCCGCTATTCAGAGCACCTGCCAGAGGCCAGGCCAGAGCCGCTCCGCGCCTGGGGAGAGCTGCCAGGAGCCCGGTGGAGTGCCGCCCCTCAGGAGGTTTTGTCCAGGCCAGGCTGCACAGGTAGGGGTCGGCTGGGTGGGGCAGGGGTAAGGTTTTAGTGACTGGAGCATATAGGTCTCCTCGTCTGCCTTCCTTTCTTTCCTCCATCCTCGGGTCTTTGCCCCATTCTTCTTAGTCCTATCCTCCCCCCTGACAATCCTTTCTTCTTGGAATAGAGCATCCAGCCTGTCCTCGTGGGGGCTCCGTCCATCCCATGGTGTGATCTGGCATGGGAGCACTCCTGAGGCCTTGGCCCTGGCGGCTGGGGCGGGGGGCACCAGGAGGTCAGCCAGCACCCTCCTGGTCTGCCTGGATCATGCCTCGTGGCCCCTCCACGGCCAGTGCAGGGGCAGGGGCACCGCTGGCACAGTGCCGGGACACCGCTGGCATTGCACTCCGGGGGAGTAGTACCCCTGGAGTGGCTCAGCAGGTCAGCCTGGTGCAGGGCCTGGCACAGAGTACGCCAGCGGGCGGCTGGGGTGATGAAATGGAAGTGTGCTGGGATTTGAACTGAGCTGAGCACAGGCATGTGGCAAAAAATAACATCACCAGGCCTTGCGCACTAGAGGGGCTGGGGCAAGGCATAGGGGGCCAGGGAAGGAGGGGCGGGTGAGGGCCGGCTGGCAGGGGAGGGGCTGGCCCAGGGTGGAGGCCCCTGTCCCCAGTCCAGCCATCTTTCTGCCCCGCTCAGGGCTCCTATTGGAAGGAGAAAACAGCGGATTTCTACCCCACAACCAGAAGGGATACCCCCTCCATGTTCTCTCCCTGGGGAGGGAAGGAAGAGGGGTGTATCACAGCCTTCAGTCAGACAAGCCAGAATTCAAAACCCAGACAAGCTATAGAAACTAGTCAGTGAGCCTCGGTTCCTCACCTAAAAATGTGAATACTAAAGCTAACTCACACAGTTAATATAGTAATAGCGATCGCATTTGTGATGCCACCTGCCCAATAGTTCTGGCACACACTGGTAAACACTAGTCTCCTCCTTGCTCTGGAAGAGGAAGTCATCAGCAGAAAGGCTGGCCGAGAGTGGATTTTCAGGAAGAACTTGCAGTAGCCAGGGTGGAGGCCAGCCAGAGGGACATCGAACCCGCCCAGGACTGTTCCCGGGGAGAGCAGGGCCAGAGGAGACGGAGGGACACCGGGCAGCAGCTATGAAAGGGCTTTCCTTCCATACGGAAAACTCCAATTCCGTGGCGTGGACTCAAGGTTCCGGGCTGAGGACACTGTGTATCATCACTGTCCTGTGCTCCAGAGCTCACCTCTAGTGCTGTGTCCTTAACCAAATCCCACGCTGCCTAGCCTAGTGACAGTGTCAGTCCCTTTGGGATTGGGACAAACCCAAGGCTGCTTCTCAGTCAGGGCTTCGTGAAGTCAATGAGCACTTGTGGGCACTGGGAGCCGAGTGAGGGGAAGGACCACCAAGGGGTGGGGGTGAGACCCCTGGGTGGAGGGAGCCATCCTGGTGACACCCTTCCAGTGTGGGAGAACAGCCGGGACCCTCCTCTCCACCCCTCACCTGGGGGCCCGTCTCTGCCTGAACTATTGCACCAGCTGCTGCCTCCTTGTCCACCCCACGCTGGCCCCAGGAGGGATTTTCTAAAATGCCAGGCTCACCACCCCCACTCACGACTCTGCCCCAGGCACTGGGGGCATGAAGACACCAAGGTCCCCACCCTTGAGGGTGCACGTCTAAGATTGATGCACCCAAATCAACAATCACATTTGGGGAGACGAACGGGGAGTGCACTGGGATGGGGGATGTTCCAAGCTAGGAGTCAGAGTCTCTGTCATACCACAGTGGGGAGGGGGGCACAGCTACACAAAGCCCGTAGGTGAGGGAGAGCACAGCGTCTCCAGCAACCGCACCGAGGACAGCTCGGCAGCAAGGAAGCGCAAGGAGCATCTGACCCAAGCTCTGAGGCGTGTGGGACAGGGAGGAGCCTCTGCCAGGTGAGGGCTGCGGAGGAGGAAGGCGCCCACAGGACGCCACCGTGTGACGGCTGGTAGAGGTCTGCATCGGAGGGCGTGGGAACAAAGCAGCACCTGTTTGCCCGGCCCTGTAGGATGGCTGGTGGGGAGAGGGCGAAGGGAGGCGGGCAGGGCACACAGGCACAGTGGGTTCTCAAGTGGCACTTTTAAGTATATGGTTCAGTGGTATCAAACACAGTCATCATGCTGTGCAATCATCACCACCGTCTGTCCCCACAGCTCTTTCCATCTTCTCAGACTGAAACTCTGTTTTCATTAAACACTCCTAATCCTCCCTCCCCCAGCCCCTGGCAGCACCATTCCATTGTACTTTCTGTTCCTAGGATTGTGGCTGGTCTGGGCACCTCATATGTATTTGTCCTTTTGGGCCTGGCTTATTTAGTGTAATGTCTTCAAGGTTCACCCATGTTGTAGCATGTGTCAAAACTGCATTCCTTTTTTAAGGCTGAACGATACGCCATTGCATGTATATGACACATTTTGTTATCCATTCATCTGTTGATGGACATTTGAGTTGTTTCCATCTTCTTGCCTTTGTGGGTAATGCTGCTATGAACATGAGTGTGTACAAATATCTGTTTGAGTCCCTGCCTTCAATTCTTTTGAGTATATACCCAGAAGTTGAATTGCTGGGTCATAGTGGTTTTATTTTTCATTTTTTGAGGAGCTGTCATACTGTTCTCCATAGTGGCCGCGCCATTTTATGTTTCTACCAGTGACGCACAAGGGTTCCAACTTCTCCACATCCCCACCAACACTCGTTACGTTGTTGTTGTTTTTTCAATAACAGCTTTCCTAAGGGGTGTTAAGTGGTATCTCATTGTGGTTTTGCTTTGCATTTCCCTAATGATTAGTGATGTTGCCCATCTTTCATATGCTTGTTGGTCATCTACATAACTTCTTTGGAGACTTGTCTATTCAAGTCCTTTGCCCATTTTTGAAAAGTGTGGTTTGTTTTCTCCGTGTTAATTTATTGGAGTTCTTTATATATTCTGGATATTAATCTGTTATCAAATGTATGATTTGCAAATATTTTCTCCCATTTCGTGGGTTACCTTTCTTTTAGTATCATAGCAAAGAAATCATTGCCAAATCCAGTGTCATAAATCTTTTCCTCTTTGTTTTCTCTTAACAGTTTTATCTTTTTAGCTCTTGCATTTAGGTCTTTAATCCCTTTTGAGTTAATTTTTGTGTAGTGTATAGTGTAAGGGTCCAACTTCTTTCTTTTGCTTGTGGATATTCTGTTCTCTCAGCACAACTTGTTGAAAAGACTGTCCTTTCTCCATCAAATGGTCTTGCTAGAAATTATTTTTTCTGGGCTTTCTATTCTATTCCATTGGTTTATATGGCTGTCTTTATGCTAGTACCACAGTTTTGATTACTGTAGCTTTGTAGTAGGTTTTGAAATCAGGAAATATGAGACATCCGATTTTGCTCTTCTTGTGTGTATTGGTCTTGGTGCCTTGGAGGAAACTTTCATTTTATCAGCCTGCTATATTTCTGTGTTTTTTATGCATGGTTCAAACCACTCCCCTCCGCATGAAGCTTTTCCAGTCTCCCCAACAAAGGATTTTGTTGCTTCTTGCTCTGAGCTCTTCAACCAAGAGGCAAGAAGGAGTGGGTGAATGTTGACCTGCTTTGTGCTGAAGGCGCCTGTCCTGTGTGACCACGTGTCTTCCCTTCCAGGCTCTGAACAATGGATGACACATGTGCTTTCTCAGCACCGCGCACGGTACCAGGGGCACAACAGGCACTCACTTTGTGTAAGACTGACAGCATGAGCATGCTCTCGAGAGTTCTTTAGGAGGATTTCCTGTATAATTGAGGCCTCATCCTTGAATACCAAAACCTGCCTAAAACGTTTAGCCATTTGAACAAAACTCTGCCTGGAATTATAATCCATGCCTTCTAAATAGAAAATCATAATGGCCACTGTCATCTTTCCTTGATGAGTCTGGGTCTTTAATATGTGTGTGAATTCTTGGCTGCTATTTAAGAATGCCCCAGTTGAGAGTTGATCTGCCCTACTTTACATGTCTGTTTGTCCCAATGTGACCATCCTTCACATTGTCTTTTCTGGTTTCCCTGGTTTTAATGACATATGCACCATCAGCTCATTAGCTACCATTCTGCTCGCTGTCCCTGTGCAGCCTTGCCTGCCTCTCCTCCAATTTGTTGTGAGTTGGGACACAAATAACAAAGGTCTGGGTAAAAAGAAAATAAACAGGCCTTGAGTGGCAGATCACAGGGGATCACTGATAAGTCAAAGGCTAGGTTTTGTGCATGGGCTTTAGAACATCTATTCTGGCTGTTTCAAAGCCCTTCCTGGTGCTCTACTGGGCTCTGGGTTGTTCCCTGATCAGCTAACAGATGAGGCTTAGACACATTTGAGAACCGGCTACTATAAGCCTAAACCAGCCAGTTTAGTATTAGGTCAATGTGCTCAGCCCCACCATCTGTGAGGGGACTGCTGGGGAGATAGAGCATGTAGGCAGTAGAACCCCATCTCAGTCCTTTCCTGCTTCTATAACAAAATACCTGAGACTGGGTAATTAATAAAGAGCAGAAATTTCTTTCTCATAGTTCTGGAGGCTGGAAGTCCAAGATCAAGGTGCCAGCAGCTTCAGTGTCTGGTGAGGGCTCGGTCTCTGCTTCCAAGATGATGCCTTGTTGCTGCATCCTCACATGGTGAAAGGCAAAAGGGCAAAAAGGCCTAACTAGTCCCCTCAGCCCTTTCACAAGGCACTGATCCCATCCATGGGGGGAGCTCTGATGGCCTCATCTCCTCCTAAAGGCCCCACCTCTTAATACCATTGCACTGGGGATTAAATTTCCACATATGAATTTTGGAGGGGACATAAACATTCAGCCCACAGCAAACCCCAAGGGCTAGGGGAAGTGGCTTCCCAGCAGGGACCGTAAGAAGTGCAATACTCAGCTGCATTCTCACTGCTGCAAAATACTCTTCCCTTCCTTGGAAGAGTGATCTGGATCCAGAGACCTCACGTGGTGCTCTTGGTGGTCTGAGCCCAGACCTTTTCTTCTCCCCTCCTTGATCACCACCCAGCAATCTGCCAGCCGCATCTCCCATCATTCCTGCGGCCGCTCACCCCAGGGACTGTCAGTGATGCTGGTAAGTTAGTCCCTTGACTGTGCCATTTAACTGACAAACTCACCTTTACATATGAGTGTGAAGGACTCTACCTCTGACATCTAATCCTAATGGGGGCCAGATCCCACTGAGCCCTGCCAGCTGGGTGCACCCTGACCTTCCTCCCAGATCAGTGCTCTCCTTCTCAGGCTCAGCATGGCCTGTGTCTGATGTTCTGGGCTCGGGGGCTCGGGAGAGGAGGTTCAGGATCCTGCCTCTCACTTTCTTTTCCCCTAAGAGGGAAGGGAAGAGGGTCTGGCTCCCATACCCAGACCAGGGATCCTTGTAGGAGCATGTCCTAACCTCATTGGTGCTGTGAGGCAGGCAGGGGACAGGTCACACTAATGAGGTCAGCCAGGCTCAGAGACATTTAGCAACCTGCCCAGGGGCATCTGCAGTTCAGTGAGAGGTGCAGCTGGGACCAGAAGCCAGGCTGTCTGGGTCCCAGCAGAGGGTCTTCCCTGGACCCAGGGAATACTGTGTCCTTTTTAGGGAAGGTTCCTGATGCCAACTGTTTCATCTGTCCCAGCACAGACAGGGACCGGGCAGCAGAAGATGTGAATTCTGTCTGTCTTGTCACAGACGGCCCTGATCTGTTCCTTAGAATAAGCCATTGTCTCTTTCCAGGCCTCAATTTCCTACACTGTAAATAAAGGGAACATGACAGCCCAGTGTGTTGCAGTAGGGCTACATGAAGTGGCAGGTGCTTTGCAAGGTAATGGTAGATGCCTCACCCATCTCATGTCTCCTTCCAACTGGGAGAAAGAAAATTCCATTGAGCTGACTACTAAGAAACCTGACTTCAGTCTCAGCTCTGCTGTACAACCCTGGGCCTCAGTTTCCCCTCATACAAGCAAGAGTTTGAACATCTTGATTTCTGGAGTCCCTCCCAGCTCAGGGATCCCAAAACGCCTTTCCTCCTCCTTCTTCTTCTCCATCTCCTCTTGCTCCTCTGAGGGCAGGGAGGTTGTGTGTGTGCATGTGTGTGCTTGTGTGTACATGTCTGTGTGCATGTGTCTGCGTGTAGGCAGCAGGGGAGGGGAGGGAAGCAGTCCTGCAGGGGATGGGGTGGCAGTTAGGAGAGAAGATGGGAGGACATTGCGTGCCAGCAGGGCTCAGAGCTTTCTCAACAGCTAATGGTGCTTGGGGCTGTTTAATCATTAAAGGAAAGCAATGAAGCCAGGAGTGCCTCAAAGTCCAGCCTGCTGGTGACTGACACTAACAGATGAGCAAGGAGCTGGCAGCAATGGGGCCTGCAGCCTCTGGGGATGGCGTCAGGACCGAGACAGCTCTGCGCTCGGTGCCGGGCTCCGAAGTTGGCCTGCACGCCTATGACATCACAGTGGTGGTCATCTACTTCGTCTTCGTCCTCGCCGTGGGGATCTGGGTGAGTGGTCCTGAGACTGGGGCTGGCAGGGGGCCAGAAGCAGCTTCTCATCCTGGGCTAAGCTGTGGAGCTAGAACCGGGGTGCGCAGGAGGAAGCAAATCACGGAACCACAGGGATGAGATGGAAAGGCCTTCAGGAATCATGCTTCAGGAATCATTCCCTTCAGGAATCATGGCCCTCCTTTGATAGAAGAGCAGACGGGCCCGGAGAGGGCTGTGTCCAGCCTGAGGTCGCATGGGGGGCCCTGCGAAGGCCAGGCCTGGAGCTCCCAGCTCCTGCCACCTTCAGCCCCACCCGTCCCTGGCCTCCCTGAGCCTCACTCCTGCCCTCTTCCCCACCACAAGACCCCCAGCCCTGCAAACGCTGCCCTCTGACCCTACGCCCATCCGCACTAGTTAGTGTCTTGGCCACTGCCTGGTGCTTTCTAAAGGAGCCGCGGCTCGCGCTCTCAGGGAAGGGCGCCAGGCACAGTCCAGGCTCCTTCCGTTCTGCACTGTTCACAGGGGCCTCGGTGCCATGGGCAGGGGCCAGGCTTTGAGGTTCAGATCTCAGCCCCAACAGTTAAAGGCACGGGGCCCTGGGGGCATAGGAAGCCTCTCTGAGTCTCAGTTTTCTCAGGTGACAGTGAGAGCAAGGACCACACTATGGAACTGCTGTGCTTGTTCAGCACAGGACACACTGAAGCACCTGGTACCATGCCAGAACACAACTGCCAGCCCATAAATGACTGCTATTATCACCCCGGCATTCTGCAGAAGTGCCAGCACCTTTAGACTCGGCAAGCACCGTGACTTGTGTCCTAGCTTGTCACATTCTAGGCCATGGCAAGGTCAGGAACCCTCTCAGTTTCCTCCTCTGTAAAGGGAGGTGAATGGGTCCTGCCTCCCAGGGCTGGTGTGAGGAAGAAATGGGCAAACACACGATCACTGGCTCCCAGACATGGCCAGCCGTGAAAAGCGCCAACTCCTCTGTGACTTGGGACAAGCTGCTCCCTGTGCTGGACCTCCTCTTCCTCGCCTATAAAATGAACGTGTTTTCCTCACATGGCCTCCGAAAGGATCAGAGGTGACACTGGAAAGTTCAAACAAAAGCTTAACAAACACACGCTCAGTACTCCCTGGTGACTGATTCCCCCAGAGAAAGGCAGGGACCTGCTGGCTTCAGCCTCCGGAGAACTGCTTCACAGTTGGCCTTCCCCACCCACTGCCCTGCCTCTCCCTGTGTTCCCATAGAATGTTCCAGCAGGCCGCACACTGACCACCTAATGGTGCAGGGTGTCAGTTTCTTCCCGGGTCCTGGGTGGGGCTCAGTGGTAGGGTCTGACTTCAGGCCAGGTCAAGGGAAGCCCAAAACAGAGCCCCTAAACGGCAGCCCCTCTGTCCTCCCGGGCTCCAGGGTGGGGAAGGAGGTCAGCTTGGCAAGAGGGCAGCCCCTCCACTGAGCAGGAGATTCCAAATCATCTCCGGAAAGCACACTGTGGAGGAGGGAAGGACGGGGACCAGAGGCCCGATGACAGTGGTCTCACACACTTGGCCTCTCCATCTGCGTTGCTCTTCATACCAGTGCGGGGAGATGAGCTGCGAGGCCCACAGAGAAGTCACTCTCCCAAAGCTGCATGGCAGCCCTCAGGCAGCGCTGTCCTGCTTCAGTTCTCACCCCCTGAGTCCCCCGACGCCTGCACTGAGGGGCAGGGAATCTGGAGTGGAGGGCAGGAGCTGGAGAGAGGCTCAGGAACCCTCATCTCATCCATTTCCTTTCCAGTCGTCCATCCGCGCCAGCCGAGGGACCATTGGCGGCTATTTCCTGGCGGGCAGGTCCATGAGCTGGTGGCCAGTGAGTTGACCTTCCTCCCCCTCATGCGAGGCTCCCAGCCCTCCTCCCTCCCCATCCAAGGCCTCGGCTCATCCCCTCCTGCCCGGACGAGGCAACGGCCTCCCCATTCATTGGGTTTCCTGACTCTGGACTACTCTCTCCTGCCCAAATCCACCCACGACCCAAGAGGCCTTGCCCACACATGCTTCGGACAAGCATTCCCCAGCGCCTTGCAGGTGTGGGCCCCATGCCTGGCACTAGACCTGCAGAGATGAGTCAGGAATGTCCCTGTCCCAGAGAAGCTCAGAGTGGAGCGGAGAAGACTCACAAACAGCCGCTTGACACTGAGCTAGGGGGAAGCACAGGGCTCGTGTGAGCTTGGTGGGAGCCCCCAGCCCCAGACAGCAGGTGGGGTGGGGTGGGGTTAGGCAAGGTTTCCTTGGGAGGGTGACACATAATGCTGAAGAACAGTTACGTGAAGGGAGTCATAGAGGTTAAGTCCCAGCAACCTCAAGGAATTGACCCCCAAACTCTTGTGAACCCCAATTTCTCCTATGAGGTTACCCATATTTCTATTGGTCCTCGAAACTAACTTTCTCCTTCTGGAACGGGATGGAAGGAGGAAAGCCCTGCCCCAAGTAGAGTCATCAGGACCTGTGGTGGCTGAAGCAGTACACACACCCAGACACGCAAACTCACACACGACGTGTGCACACATTCACACATTCTCACTCTCACACACTAATATGTTCACACACATTTACACACTCGCGCATGTGCACACAGTCACACTCATGCTCACACACCAGCCACTCCCACCTCTTCCCACCCTTCTCCCGGTTCTCCCCACCGTCCGCGCCGCTGCTCACAGATCCTCCTAAGAGCAGAGGAAACCCAGGGGCCTCCAGGGCTCTCTGGGGGGTTGGGGGATCTGGGAGAAGAACAAGTAGGGGCAGGAGCTCTCCTGCCGTCCAGCACGGTGGTCCCCAGGGATGTGGGGCCCTGAGGGCCTGGCAGCTCAGGAACAGTGTAGGGGTCACCGACACCACCAGCCACCCCCTCATCAGATGAAAGAAAAACTCTTGAAAACGGTTCTGCTCAGCCAGTGTCCTCCAATCACAGACCTGGAAATGGGTGAGGGGAGGAGAAATAACAGCACAGAAAGTTCCTCTGGTCACTTCAGGAGAGCCCAGGGGCCCTGCTGACTGGCCGCTCACCCTGCAGGAGCAGAGCTCGGAGCCACTGTGGCGTGAGGAAAGCTGAGGCTTCCCAGCAGGGGGACGGGCCCTGGCAGATGCTCCCAAGTTCCCGCTGTGTGGGAAACATGAGTGTGTGTGAGTGTGTGCGTGTGGAGGTGTGAGTGATATGTGAGTGCATGTGCAAGGGCGAGAGCATGTTTGAGTGTGCCCGTGTGTGTAAATGTGTGTGAGTGTGGTATGTGTGTGAGTGCATGTGTGAATGTATGAGTGTGCATGTGTGTGAGTGTGGCATGTGTGCAAGTGTATGTGTGAACAGGCATGTGTGTGTGCATGTGCCTTCTGTGCATGTATGAACGTGTCTGAATGTATGTGAGTGTACACGTGCATGTGTGAGTGTGCATCTGCATATGTGGGTGTGCATGTGCACGTTTGTGTGCATGTGTGTGTGTGTGCACCTGTCAGGGCGGTGGCAGCTCAAGGGCCTCAGCAGGTCAGCCACTCGATAGCTCTGCGCCTTTGCACTGCTCGGCTGTCTCTTCTCTGAATGTCTCAGTACTTTTCCTTTCTCCTCACTTTCCATCTACCGGCACCTCTATAAGGACAGGAAGCTGGGAGGAGGTGAGTCCCACATTTTACAGGTGAAGAAGCGAGGCTTTCAGAGAGGAAGTGATTTTGTTAAGGTGACACAGGGAACAAAACTGGAGCATAGCTCTTCCCCCTGGCCTCAGTCCTGTCCTAAAGGTCTCCCCAGGCCTCCTCCCAAGCCCCAGAGCCCCACCCTCCATCCCCTCCCCTCCCACGAAGGATCCCGTGTAGTAAAAGGAGACAACGTGGCCGGGTGCGCGTAGGTGTGCAGCACCATCGGTGTCAGACAGCCAGGGTCACGTCTCAGTTCTGGGCTTGGGCAAACCACTTCTCTGTGCCTCAGTGCACTCATCAGTCACGTGGAGATAGGGGTGTCCACCTCACGAGGCTGTCCGAGGGTTGAATAGGTCAATGCAATCAGAGCACACTGGTGCGGCAGAGCTGTGCAGGGACTCGGTGCCATGATCAGTGCCTTCTCCTGCCTCCCCGAAGGTGGCCGCACCGCTGCAGAAGACTGACTCAGCCCGGAGGCTGGCCCGGCCTGTGCTCAGGCCCTCGCCCTCCCTCTGTCTGGCCCGGCCCTGGAGCCTGCAGCTTCCTGCTCCCTCACGCTGGGGCTTCCTTCTCCCCACTCAGCCACTTACTGGCTGGACGACCTGGAGCTGGTGATTTCACCTTGCCTAACATTAGTTTCTTCCTCTGTACATTGGGCAGACTAACACGGTCCCTCGTAACCTCCCTCCAGATACCTGTGGAATGTATCCAGACATGTTCGTACATTCAGACGTGTTCATACATGTACACACAGGCAGGCACTCGCACACACATGTTCACACATGCACTCACACACACGCCACTCTCACATTTACATACACAGGCACACTCAAACACACTCTCACACATGCACATGGTCCTCACCCCAGATTGATTCAGACTAACCTGACTCTTGAACCTTGACTCCACTTGTGCCTTGCAGATTGGAGCATCTCTGATGTCCAGCAACGTGGGCAGCGGCTTATTCATCGGCCTGGCTGGGACAGGGGCTGCCGGAGGCCTTGCCGTGGGTGGCTTCGAGTGGAACGTAAGGAAGCGGGCCTGGCTGCTCCAGGATATCGGGTGTCTGACCCACCCCTACCCCTGGCCTTAGTGCTTAGAGGTGTTCGGGAGGCTGCGTGGTGAATCAAGAACCCATTTTACAGACGAGGAAACCAAGGCCTAGAAGAGGCAGAGAGACTCATCCCAGGTCACACAGAAGAACTGGGATCAGGTCCCAGATCCCACTTACCTCCCTGCTCAGGGCACCCCCACCCCCAGCATGGAGCCCCCTCTGGGTAGGAGGCCACCCTCCGTCTGTGTCTGGGACCTGGATACCTCTTCTCCCCATTCTCCCAGGCAACCTGGCTGCTCGTGGCCCTGGGCTGGGTCTTCGTCCCTGTGTACATCGCAGCCGGTGTGGTCACAATGCCGCAGTACCTGAAGAAGCGATTTGGGGGCCAGAGGATCCAGGTGTACATGTCTGTCCTGTCTCTCATCCTCTACATCTTCACCAAGATATCGGTGGGTACCGCGCCCACGTGGCCATCATGGGGCTCTTAATTCGCTCCTTAGGGAGCTGCGGAACGCATCACGTGGGCTTGCTGGGAGGGGAAGCCGACCGTCACAGGCTGGGGAGGATGGAGGAGGGAGGACTAGAAGGAAGGGAGGAGGGAAGGAAGGAAGGACACACGTACCCTCAGTGTCTGCCCCCCTCAGCACTGAAGTAATCAAAGACGAATATTAAATGTTTGTTGAGTGAACCACAGTCCCTACATTCAAGGAACTCATAATCTAGAGTTCATTCATTCATTCATCTTTTCATTCATTGATTCTTCATTCAGCAACTGTGCATTAATTGCCTAGAATGTTAGAGTTAGAAAGATCCTTATTCTTCCCCTATTGACCTAAACTTGGAAAGCAAACCTAGACAGGTCGATGACTTGCCCAGGTCCACGCAGACGACCAGCTCTGGGACTGGAACTACGGTTCCAACCCCATGACCCAGTCCAGGCTCTCTCCACTCCGTCATGTTGTAGACCCTGTAATAGGTTCATAAAGCAATCGTGGGGTGGAATCAACACACCAAAGGGAACAGAATCCTCCAGTCGCCGGTTGCCAGGTCCAGGGCTGTGAAACTTGAAGGCCCTTGTTCTCCCAGTGCTTGGGAACAAGCCTAAGCCAGCTCAGGCTGAGGCCGGGCCCCCACCCCCTCTAGCAAACCCGCGCCCGGGCGTGACCCAGGATCGTGTTATCTGCACGAGGGCTCCCGCATCAGGTCGGCTGCGAGCCGTCAGCAAGCCCCTAGGTGCCTCCTCTCTCCTGCCAAAGGGCCTCTTCTCCAGCCCGGGCTGCTCCCTCCACTTCCTCTGTCTTTCTCTCCCTTCCTCACTGCTCCCTTCCTCCAGCAGCTATCTGTTAAATTGTTGTCAGTTTCAAAGCTTTGTGCAAACTCCCCTGCTTTAAAGTCTCCATGGCTCCTCAGCATCTGTGCTCAGTGCAGCCCGTAAGGCTCATCTCCATCATGGGCTGAAGGCTGAGCGAACCTGGTACTGCTGAGTGGGCAGGTGACGTGCCCCCCGCGGCCACACTGAGGGTCTCTGGCGGCCTGGACTCAGGGGCCCTGGCTCTCTGCAGACTGACATCTTCTCCGGAGCCCTCTTCATCCAGATGGCCCTGGGCTGGAATCTCTACCTCTCCACGGTGACCCTGCTGGTGGTGACGGCTGTCTACACTATCGCGGGTAGGCCCGGGAGGTCACGTTGGGGTGCAGAGACTGGCACAGACGACCAGAGAGAAGGGTGGAGACATAGAGAAAACCGATACTGAGAGACATTGAGAAACAGGGAGGGGCAGAGACAAAGAGAGGCCGAGACGGAGACGCAGGATGACAGAGACAGAAATACACTGAGACACATGTGACAGAGAAGTGGCGTTAAAAGGGCAGAAACGGGGGAAACAGGGCCGGGCAGAGAGGGGAAGGAGAGATGCTAAGAGATGCTGAAAAGACCGACTGCATAGGGGCAGGGTGGAGACCGGGACTGTCACCTGGGCCACAGTCACAAACTGCCTCCTCCCGGCTCCTCCAAAGCACCTGGCACAGGGCCAGATGCCCCAGGAGACAGTGCAGGACAGACACTTACATGTGTTAAGTCAGCCTCGGAAGATGGGGGGCATTCAGGTGGGCGTTGGGAGGGGAAGGAGGGAGTGCTCCTGGTGGAGCTACCAGCCAAGGAACGGACTGGGACGTTGACGACACAGAGCTGCAGTGACGGCTGCAGTCAGACACGCCAGTGACAGGAAGAGCAGGCCCGAGCACCTCTGACTGTGACCAGCCTGCATCCTGCCAGGCTGGATGGGGGCACGAGGTGTGGGGTGTGTTTCCTGGTCTCTGGGTGCGGCCGAGCACAGGGTGGGCACCCGGAGAGGAGCCCTCATTGGTGCTGACTGACGGGGCCTCCCCTTGGGTCCCCAGGGGGCCTCACAGCTGTGATCTACACAGATGCTCTGCAGACGGTGATCATGGTGGGCGGAGCCCTGGTCCTCATGTTTCTGGGTAAGGAAGAGGCACCAATACGCCCCACCATCACCCCTAAATTTCTCTCTGACCTCTGACCTATGTCGCCTCCATGGCTTGACTGGGACTTTCCAGAGCATAGAGCCATGTCCCTGCTCCAGGCTGGGGCTCCCAAAGGCAGGATCCTCTCCACTGCAACCAGGGGTCTTGAACCCAAGCCCTGTCTCCCTCCCCATGACAGACTCAGTGGGGTCTCAGGGCTTCTTCACTCACTGTGTCTCTCCCCACAGGCTTTCAGGAGGTGGGCTGGTACCCAGGCCTGGAGCAGCGGTACAGGCAGGCCATCCCTAATGCCACAGTCCCCAACACCACCTGCCACCTCCCTCGGCCTGACGCCTTCCACATGTTTCGGGACCCTGTGAGCGGGGACATCCCTTGGCCAGGTCTCATTTTCGGACTCACAGTGCTGGCCACATGGTGCTGGTGCACAGACCAGGTAATGCCCCCAGCCAGCTATGGCCTAGCCCACCAGGAATGGGGTGGCTTCCTGCAGATAAACTAGGTGCGGATGCAGGGAGGGTGGCACATCATCCTGGGACTGGGGTGAGGGTACAGCCAATGACCAGTGTCAGGGCTCACCTGTGGCTGAGCTCGCCCCTCCCATTGCTGCTGTTTCAGGTCATCGTGCAGAGGTCTCTCTCTGCCAAGAGTCTGTCCCATGCCAAGGGAGGCTCGGTGCTGGGGGGCTACCTGAAGATCCTCCCTATGTTCTTCATCGTCATGCCTGGCATGATCAGCCGCGCCCTGTTCCCAGGTAGGAGCTAGGCTTGCTCTTAGGGCGTTGGGATGTGGGGCTTGTGGGGTGTGCAGAGAAGGTGCTCTTGGGAAATGTGGGAGTGGGGCAGGGGTTGGCAAGCTCTAACTACTAAGAACACATAGTAATCAAGACCAGCCTGGGCGACATAGCAAGACCTGGTCTCTGTTTTTTAAAAATCTGAAAATTAGCCAGGTGTCGTTGTG
The DNA here is from genome assembly GCA_963574435.1 of Cheirogaleus major. Classification (NCBI taxonomy): domain Eukaryota; kingdom Metazoa; phylum Chordata; class Mammalia; order Primates; family Cheirogaleidae; genus Cheirogaleus; species Cheirogaleus major. The sequence goes on along the minus strand of CAUYPO010117455.1, from coordinate 3,472 downwards.
CACACCTGTAGCCCCAGCTACTCAGGAAGCTGAGGCAGGGGGGTCCCTTGAGCTTGGGAGTTCGAGGCCGAAGTAAGCTATGATTTGTACCACTGCACTCCAGTCTGGGCGAGAGAGTGAGACCCCCCACCTATAAACAAACAAAAAAACATAGTAAGTATTTTAGGCTTTGTGGGCCAAACATATAAGTATTTCAGTAGAAGAACTTTGTATCTGAATGCCATTTTAAAATCCTGCTTCTCTGTTATATGGGAAAAACAATTAAGGCATTCTCGGCACCTTCTAAAGATATTTGCCTTTATCAAAACATAAGGCCTAAAACTCAAAGGAGACTGTCGAGACAATCACGCTTTGCAGGGTAGTGTATGGGCAAGAAGTTTAGCAGAGATCCAGACACCACCTGCCTCTGGACCTTCTAGACCCTGCCAGAGACTCCAGTGAACACCTTCCTACAGTGCCTGAAAGCAAATATTGGGCCTACCTGAGAAGGCACAGGGTCACACGGCTCTAACTGCCATCATTTCTTCTGCAGACGAGGTAGGCTGTGTGGACCCTGACATCTGCCAGAGGATCTGCGGGGCCCGAGTGGGGTGTTCCAACATCGCCTACCCCAAGCTGGTCATGGCTCTCATGCCCATTGGTGAGTCCCGGCCCCCCAACCCCCATTCCCACCTTGCCTCCTCCAGTCCCCACTGCCCAGAAGGGATGGCACTAAAATGGATGGGAGGAGGGAAGAAAAATATTCACCTCTGTACCCTTCCCCCCAACACACACACATACACACACAGCCACACTTGCACAAGCGTGTGTAAGGCACCTTCTCTGTGCAGTCCTGGAGATGCAGAGCTAAAAAGCAGGCCCGGCTCTCGGGCTTCATGCAATCTCCAGGGTACCTGGACTCGACAGGGGCACAGTACAGTGTGACCAGTGTCTGGACACAGTGGGGGCTAAGGGAGCCCTAAGGAGGCACCTGACCCAGGCTGGGGGATGTCGGGAAGGCCTCCCAGAGGGCAGGAGCCTCTGAGGCTGGCAGAGCTGGAGGGGCATGGGGAACATGCTGGGCTGAGAAGCTGCGTGTGCAAAGGCCCTGGGAGAGAGGGTGTGAAGTCTGAGGGCAGCCCAGTGTGGGTGAAGATGCCAGGAGGAACGCAGACAACCTTCCTGCAGAGAATGTAACAGCCGCACCTCCTTCTGGCGCATGGCCCTTACTCTGAGGGCAACGGAGGGCACTGGGGGGTTGAGGCTACAAGAGCCTGTGATTGGATCCGAGCCTTTCCAGGGCCAGTCCACACGGACGACTCGGCAGGCTTAGGGGGAGGCAGGGAGACAGCCAGTGAGGGATTAGCTGTGGTCCAGGTAAGTGGTATCAATGGCTTGGACCAAGTCAGTGGCTTCAGAGATGGAGAAACAAGAGTTAAAGATGTCTGGGAGGTAAAATTGGCAGGACTTGATTGCTGATTGAATTTGAGGGACAAGAAAGACAGAAAAATCAAAGAGGACTCACAGGTCTCAGTCTTTAGAAGGTGGGTTTACAAGGATATTGAGGTTGGGGACACAGGAAGAAAGGCAGACTTTCAGAGCGCAGAGAGTGAGTGGCGTTATCTGTCCCCCGGCAGAATGAGGAATGAATCAAAGCAGTAGAGGAGATGGGGGAGGCCCAGCCAGGGCAGGGCAGCCACTGAGGGGCTGGTGGGGGACAGCTGAGGAAGAGGTCTGAGCTAGCTCTGAGGTCTGCGTAGTCCTGGGACAAAACTATTAACCAAGGAGGGAAATAGAAGGCCCAGGGAAGATGATACCCAGGTTTGGAACACTTGAGTCCCAGGCACCTGTGAGAGAGACATCCAGGAAGTGACTAGACAAATGGATTTGGGGAAAAGAGGACTGAAGTGGGAGCAGGGCTGGGAGTCCTCTTCCCAGGATGAGCAGTCATGTTTCTGGGAACTTGGTCATCAGAGTCAGAGAGACTTCAGATATCAGTGGATCCTCTCTTCCCTTGTCCACATGGAAAAATAGGCGCAGGAGGTGTAAGAAACTAGTCCAGATTATACACGCAGCTAGTTGTTTGCAGAGCCAGGAAACAAACCCAGGGCTTCTGCCTCCCAGGCTGGGGCTGTAGCCCAACACCACAGTGTGAACAAAGAAGGGACAAAACACTAAAAAACACTCAGTTATTAATCATCACCTTCCTCTTCTCCCCCGGGGACCCACTAACCCAGTGTCTACAAGCCGTGAGACCTAGACTGGGATGTGGAAGCTGCAGAGTACCTCGAAGATCACCTAGTCTCATGGCCTTAATGGTAGACATGAGAAACTGAGGCTCAGGAGGACACATGGGTCCCCAGGGCCACAGAGCAAGGCAGGGGCGGGGCCTGGGCAGAGCCCGCCTCCCCCTCTGAGGGTCTCCTGGATTCGGCAGGTGCTGGATGGGAGCCTCACCCAGCGCCTTCCCCAACCCACCCCCACCCCCTCCCCACTCTGCGAGGCGGCCCCAAAGGCCAGCCGTCCACTCGGCCCGTCTCTCCCCAGGTCTGCGGGGCCTGATGATCGCCACGATCATGGCCGCCCTCATGAGCTCACTCACCTCCATCTTCAACAGCAGCAGCACCCTGTTCGCCCTGGACCTGTGGCAGCGCGTCCGCAGCAAGGCGACCGAGCGGGAGCTGATGGTGGTGGGCAGGTGCGCCGGCCCCTCCTCCCGTCCCTAGGAGGCACCCCTCCCCCTACCTCTCTTCCTCCCCTTCCTCCCTCTCCCCTCCCCTCTGCCCCCTGCTTTGCCCTCCCCCTGGTAGAGATTGCTCTGGGCGGATGTGGCCGGGTGTGGCCTGGCAGTCCAAGCACCTGGCTCTAGGTCTTTCCCCAGCTCTGGTGACCCCTCCAGAATAATGGGGACAAAAATCTCTTTCCTGCCTGTTGAACTCTGTCTTGGAATTGATCCACGGGTAATCGAGAGATGACAAAAGCACTTAAGAAATGAGAGATGAACTATGAATACATAGGTGGGAGGAGAGTTAGCAAACAGCCCACCCCAAGCTCTTTTGGACCAACTCTGGCTTTTAGTCCAAAATGACAGAAATGCTATTAATTTAATCCCTCAGACTCGCCCTGAACATCCACCGTATGCCACACCCCACGTGCTGGGGTGGGTCCTGCCCTCAGGGTGCTCACAGCTTGAGGAGAGGGCTGAGAACACAGACAGTACAGAGAGGTACCTGCGTCCGTGGACGTATTCATGGGAAGGTTGTGTCTAAATGGTGCAGAGCCTTGAACACCACGCTACAGATTTTAAACTTTATCTTGTAGGTATCAGCTTTATGCTTTAAAAAAACTCGGTAGCTAATTTTTCTTGTTCTTCACAGGCTGGGGATTTTTAGTGTACATAGGATTAAAGGGCCCTTTCTGAAATCTTTGCATCATACATTAAGGCTCCCTAACTCAGGTTTCTGGACTAAAGTGCTTATTCTCCCCTTTGGTC
>CAUYPO010117454.1:0-13121 GCA_963574435.1 Cheirogaleus major | reverse complement strand
TTGTATATTCCTGGATACAGCTGGAACCCATTCTACTAAGTGAAGTATCTCAAGAATGGAAAAACAAGCACCACATGTACTCACCAGCAAATTGGTATTAACGGATCAACACCTAAGTGGACATATAGGAATAACATTTATCCGGTGTTGGGTGGGTGGGGGGGGGAGGAGGGGATGGGTATATACAAACATAATGAGTGAGATGTGCAACGTTTGGGGGATAGTCATGCTTGAGGCTCTGCCTCGAGGGGGGAGGGGGCATGGGCAATATACATAACTGTAATATTTGTACCCCCATAATATGCTGAAATAAAAAAATAATAAACTTAAAAAAAAAAAGGATAAAGAACAAACTACTTACTATGGCACCATCTGCCTGATTTCTCATGGCTACCTCTCCACTTTCATCTTTTGCCAGTCTGCCTGCTCTAGCAGCTCATCCTTATTCCTCCCTCAGGTCTTAGGGCACGCTCTGTGCCTGGAGACTCGTGCAGCCCCATTTCATTTAGCTAACACCCTTTATAACACAACTTAAATGTCATCTCTTTGCAAGGTTTTTCTTGAATATCCTAGACTAAATTAGGCCACACTATTAAGCCTTTTGCAGGATTATATAATTTCCATTCATAGCATTCATTTCAACTCTAAATTTATATTTATTACTATGTTGGACTGAGAGCTCCATGAGGCACAGATCCTGTTTTTCTTGTTCCCTTCTCTATTCCCAGCTCCAAATTCTTCATATGTAGCAGAATACTCAATTTATAGGGCCAATGGATAATAAAAACCTAGGAGTAAAATGGCAGATTCTGGATCAGTTTAATAAATACTTGCTTTATCCCTTATGTTTGTTATATCACTTAATTTTCCAACATCGGGAACATGAAGTAGATGACAGTGACATCAGCTCACTTAAGAACTCTTACCTCACTACATCGACAATCTTAAAAATACCTTCTCTCATTCCTCATATATAAAATAGTGACATGGCTTATTTTCTTTTCAAACTCAGGTTTTCAAGTTTAATGTCCCAATTTGAATGTCAGAGAAGTGAGAATGCAGAGTAGATGAGTTTATGGCACATAAAGCAGCTCTGGTACTTTCACAAATGCCACAATAGATTAGTCAATAGGATGTTTTTCAATGAAGCTCTAGAATATATGTGACTTAACAATAACATATACCTGGGATAATGACTATTAAAACGCTTATTTTAACACAGACATGAACACTCAACACAGACATAAACAGAAGCAGCAGCTAATAATTCATTCTTTAATTCATTATTTTCTGAAAGGAAGCATTGCCATTTTTTAATGGTTTATCTTTCCCTGTAGTGATTTACTACTAAATTAGGGGCTATAATATTTGAAGGAGTTAATAGAGAGTAGGAGTAGAAGGGAAATTATACTGACATTTTAATTATTAGCAGCACATTATAGATTATAAATCATGGCCCTGATGTTTGTGTTCTAAATATCAGACTAACTTGCATAACCAAAAATGATCTGGGCCAAATTCAGATAACACACTGGGTTTTTATAAACCAATTCTAGGTCACCAGGCTGAGAATGACTTGTAAATTGTCTTAGCTCAAATTGTTGGAATAACACTGATACTGATACTGAACACTCCAGAAGCTGGTTCTATCCAATAAAAAAAATGTTATTCTTAATTCAATCAGCTATACTGTAAAACAAAACTGGTTGATAATTTAAGTAAATATAAAAAAGTAACAAGGAATACTGTATCCAGTTAATTTCAAACCCAGAAATATGTAAGTAACCATTAACTTGGGAATAGTTAACCTGTTGTTCTCTAATACCTGTCAGATTTTAAATCTTTTCCACAGAGATGTTCATTATACTATAATAAACAATTTAAATGTCCAAAATATGGTAGAAGTCAGAAATTTAACTCATAAGACATGAAATTATGTGGCTATTTAAACTAATGTTTATAAAGTATTTTTATGCAAGGAAATGCCTATATTGTGATATTAAATGACAAAAACAGGATAAAAGTTCAACTCTATAAAAATATGCACTGAATATGAAAGAATACATATTAATAAATAGAGCCTTTTGGTGATGTGATTAGAATGATTCTAATTTACTTTACAAATGTCTGTATTTTCCAAATTTTCTACAAGGAATATATATTACTTATAATCAGAGAAATATATTATCTTCAAAATCAAAACCATTTAATCTTTATTGTCTTTTTTTATATGTGATTGTGTAGTGACTAGACTGCCAATCTACATCAATCAGTCATTTCCTAAAGAGCTGAAGGAATTTGGGTGCTACTTTTGTATATTTGTCTTTTTAATTTGTAACAGTATGATATAGGATGTTAGTAGCATTTTGTGTTCATAGATTCCTAAACATATGTTCAGTTATTCATCTCCAGATAATTGCAGATACATGCTATAGTGAGGAGAACATGGATTTTGAAGTCGAACAAATTGGATTTGTATTTTGTCTCAGGCACTTGTAACTGAATCTCTTTGAGCCTCCTTAAGCTTATGAAAATAAGCTTAATAAATGGCAGCTGTTATTAGTTCTAAGTGTCGGCTATGGGTAAGAGACAGTGCTATATAGTATATGGAATAGAATAATAAATAAATATCGAGGGATATTAGACACACAGAGTGGTGGCATATTAAGGGGACTTAGAGATGCCTATATATCCTCTCCTCAGATATGACTATCAAGAATATAAGCCATCTAAAGCAAATAAATGAGATACCATTAAGATAAAGGAAAAATTACTTCCTTATTAGTTTGGGATGAAAGCAACAGTTACAACCACAAAACTTAATATGAGAAATTCTAAAAGCTAAGAACTCTATCAATAACATGTATGTTTGCAATGGTTTTAATAGGTCTCCCAAAAGTTCATGTAAGAATCTATGAACACAAAATCCTACCAACATCACATGTCATAGTGTAAAAAAATTAAAAACACAATGTTAATTCACAATTCAACAATTTGGGAGGTGGGACCTAGTAGAGGTGATTGGTTCATGAAGGTAGAGCCCTCATGAATTGATTAATGTTGTTATTAATATCATGGGAGCAGGTTAATTATTTTGAGACTGGGTTATTATAAAGCAAATCTGGCCTCTAGTGTCTTTCTGTCTCATGCCCTCACTCTTGCCTTCTGCCCTTTCCTTTCACCATGGGATGATGTTTGTCAGATGCCAGTGCATGCTCTTGGAATTCCCAGTCTCCAGAACTATGAGTCTAATAAACTTCTTTTCTTTGGAAATTACCCAGGCTGTGATATTCTGTTACAGCAACAAAAGATGGATTAAGAGAGTATCTATTCATTTTATTTTTCTTAAGCCCCCAAAAACTCAATGAATGTATTTCCCTTATTGTATGTCAGTGAACATTTAAGGGATTAATGCTCACTGGTGACCACATCATGGGGAGTCTACAAGGCCCAGGGGAAGCAATCACTTAGGATTTATTCCCATCTCCCTCAACAGACATATTCTGGAATTCCTTGATCAAAGGGCTGCAGCCCACTCCAGTGGCTATATGAACCTTTTCCCCAAGTTCATGTTCTCAAGGGTTGATGGTGCTGGCTTCATGGATAATACCAGGCTCAAAAGTGACCAAAGGGAAACTATTTGAAGAAGCAGCAAAAGGTGGAGCTTGCATTTGCAAGTTGTGGTGTAGTAGGCATGCACCCAGGCCCTCATGGTACAGGAAGGAGCTGGGGCTAGGAAGAGAAGGATGTGGGGAGGGGCTACAAACTGGGAGATGGGGCCTGCTCTTTGTGTTGAAATTTCCTGGTATAGAACTCTGAGGATTCTAATAAATCTGTATTTTTAACTTGGTTTTCAAGTCTCAGCTTCTTCTGAAAAACTAGAGTACAATATGTTCCTTTGGAGAGGCAGTGGGGGAGGTTGTGGGGAAGAGTGGAGGGTACTTTGTGAGCCCAAGTTGCCTGGCTTGGACTGGTCATATTTGGAGATTCTCACCCAGAAGATACATGAGATTTTGTTCTACTGTTGCCACAATCTCTGCATATATCATGGTGGATCTTATACTTATCATTATATGAGCTCAATAAATATTAAGTAGAGACAAAGACTCTCTTCTTAACCAAACTTTAGTCATGCTCCTCTAAGTCCTCTTGCCAACCAGGTTTTGATCTTGGGCTTTAGTGTTTGTCCTTGACAGGCCTGTATTGTCAATTTTAGCAAGATTCCAGCTAAGTCATCTTTTTTTGTTGTTAATTTTAAAAATGTATACAAAATGATTCTACATATTTCTGAAGTATAGTTTAGAGAGAATCCCTCACCATTGATATCTGGTCACCTTGGACTACCTTCATAAATAATCCTGTTAGGTCAATTTAACAAGAATCCCTCCTTACCCCTGATGTTTCCTCTTACTAATTTTCTATCCACTGACCCCTACCCACTCCTTGGCTGTAAATACTCACTGGTCCATGTTGCATTTGGAATCGAACCCATTTCTATATTGAGGTATCTTTTCCCCTACTGTAAATGTCCTTGAATAAAATATGTTTTCATCAGTTTGAATATGGCTCAGCTCTGCAGTTTTTTTGACCATGGCACTAACATCTTTAAGATTTTGGCATCTGACAGTTAAGCTAGTGTGTAGTGACTTAATGCTTGCACAAAGCTAACCACATATATTAGGCCTTTCTAAACAATGATACCATTTATCACTGCTCCGAGAAAAACAATTTTTGAATTTAAGTAGGATTACCATTGAATTAGAAACCAGGAGATAATTTGAGTGTCTTTTCCCTCTTTCCCCAAACCATTTTTGTTTTGGTCTAGATCCCAATGAGCTATTTGCTGAAATCAATATGAAATATAGTTTCAGAATGTTAGAATAACCACATTTTCTTGAGAAGCTATTAGGAATAAATAAAAGCAAATGCCTTATCAGCATTTAAGGTTTCAGTCAGCTCTTAGGTATATGACTCTATTGAGCAGTGGATCTTCTCAGAGCTACAGATTTGGTCAAAACAAAGAATTGATTTCTGGACCAGGATAATAGCATTCTGAACTTCTCAGGCTGTCAACAAATGTCAGATGATTAGAATATGATTTTAAAACTGAAAATTCCCCAAGGTTCTCAATAAAACTCATTTGATGGAGAAAGCTACAAGGTTTTGCAACCTTTCTAAGGTCCCACAGCCAGTTCATGGCAGAGATTCTTGTCTTTTGCCTTCACTAGAGCAGTGAATTAACTTTCAACCTGAGCTGGAATTTTAGCTCTAGACCTACAAATACTGTCAGAAATTTCTGCCTGTGCACAAATCAGGGGCTAGATTTAAATCAGAATTTTTAGAGCCCTATGAAGCCAATCTTAAGGGATATGAACCATAATATTTATGTCTTAAAAGTCCTATCATTCATCGATGAGAAAGCAATATATTGTTCTTTTCTTTTTTGAGTATATTTGGATAATTAGACCTTACAAGTCACAGTCTGAATTAATCTTTCTAAATTTTAAAGCATTTCAGTAATTGGATTTTGACTTTTGAAAATACAAATGTTACTTTTCAGATAATTTTTATGCAGTGTTGATATTTTAGCAGCTGGAACACAAAGTAAAATATCTGCCAGTATGTTTAGAAAATGGGAGCATGGGTGTGACATTTGTCTATTTAAAGGTTACTTAGATCAAATAGACATGGAGCTCCAAACCAAAGGTATTCTCTACTTGGTGAATAGATCTGATAACTTGGTGAATAGATTCAAGAATTCCAAATGAATAATATCTTTCAATGGACAACAATATGAAGAAGTTGTAAGCTTTCTGAAACAAGGAAAAATATCTCAGATCTGTAAATAGGCACAGTTATGCCAGAAAAGAATGGCTGGACATTTTATAACAGCTTTATTGAGATACAATTCATATGCTTTAAGATTTTCCTTCTAAAGAATACAATTCAGTATTTTTTATTATATTCACAGGGATGTGCAATCATCAGCACTATCTAATTTTAGATTTTCATCACCTCCAAAAGAAATCTCATATTCATTACTAGATGCTGGGAAGCACTAATCTACTTTCTATTTGTACAGATTTCACTATTCTAGACATTTCATTTATATAAAATTTCCAGGCATGATGACATGTGTTTGTAGTCCCAGATACTTGGGAGGCTTAGGTAGGAGGATCACCTGAGCCCAGGAGTTCAAGTCCAGCCTCAGCAATGTAGTGAGATCCTGTCTCTAATAATAAATAGATAAATAAATTGTAAAATACGTGGCCTTTTGTATCTGATTCATTCACTTAGCATAATGTTTTCAAGGTTCATCAATATTATAGCATGTATAAGTACCTCATTCCTTTTTATGGCTGAATAATATTACATTGTAGGTCTATACCACAATGTATTGATTCATCCATTAATGGAAATTTGGGTTGTTTCTATTTTTTGACTATTATAAACAATGATGCTATGAATATTAATATACAAGTTTTTCTGTGGACATATGTTTTCAATTCTCTTGAGTATATCCCTAGGAGAATTGTTGATCATGTGGTAACTCTGTTTTTAATTGTTTAATGGAATGCCAGACTATTTTCCAAAGTGGCTGCACCATATTACATTCCCACCAGCAGTGCTGAAGGTTCTGATTTCTCCACATCATTGCTAATGCTTAACATTTTTTTGACTATAGCCATCATAGTGAGTGTAAAGTGTATGTCACTGTAGTTTTGATTTGCAGTTCTTTGAGAATTATGATATTGAACATATTTTTATATGCTTCTTGGCCATTTGTATATCTTCTTTAAAGAAATATGTATTCAGATCTGTGGTAGGATGAATTATACCCCCCTCTCCTCCTGATTCTGGAAGAAATCCATGTCCTAATCCTGGAACCTGTGTATATGTTACCTTGTGTAGCAAAAGAGACTTTTCAGATGTAATTAATAATAATTTAAAGGTCTTGAGATAGGATGACTATACTGGATTACCTAGGTGAGTCCAACATAATCACAGGACTCCTTATAAGAAGGAAACAGCAGAGTTATAGTCAGAGAAAAGATAGGACGATGTAAGTAAATGTTGGGCTGATTCTCTTTGAGGAGGGAGAAAGGGGTTATAAGCCAAGGAATGCAGGTGGCCTTCAGAAGCTGGGAAAAGGCAAGGAAACAAATTCTCCTGCAGAGCCTCTGGAGCTGCCCTGTCAACATCTTGAGTTTATGTCATTGAGTTTGATTTTGGACTTCTGACCTCCAGAACTATAAGATAATAAATTTGCATTATTTTAAGTCAGTAAATTTGTGGTAATTTTTTTACAGCAGCAATAGGAAACTAACACAAAATCTTTTGACCATTTAAAAACTCAGGTTATTTGGCTATTTATTGTTGAGTTGTAGGAGTTTTTTCTTACATATTCTATATACAATTCATTTATCAAATATGTTATTTGCCAGAATTTTCTCCCATTTTTGTGGATTATCTTTTAACTTTCTTGATGATGCCTTTAGAAAGCAAAACAACTTTTAATTGATGAAGTCTAATTTATCTATTTTTTTCTCTTTGTTATTTGTGCTTTGGGTGTCATATGAAAAAAAACATTGCCTACTCCAAGATAATAAAGATTTAATCCTATGTTTTTTTTCTAAGAATTTTATAGTTTAAGCCTTTACATTTAGGTTTATGATCTATTTCGAGTTAATTTTTGTATATAGTATGAGCTAGGGGTCTAACTTCATTCTTTTGCATGTGGATACCCAGAGATCTTAAAACAATTTGCTGTAGGAAAATACAAAAACATAAAACCAACAGGGTATGTTTGCCACAGAGCTATTTCGGTTAACCCATGGGGGTTTTCTCTTATCAGATTATATGGAAGTTTACCAAAATAGGAAAACTACTGGAAATGCCATTCCAGCTCGGAAAGACTGTTTGTGGGTGTCTTATGTTCTACCACACGTACAGCTGAAATTATTCTTCTTGTTTAGAAATTTTCCTGTGTAGTCCTAAATTGTTGGGGACTTATTGCCAGTCACCATAGAATCACTTGTTAAGTGATTTTCTTCTTGTCCAAGGAGGTTGTCAGCACAATTAGAACTGATACTATGGATAGAGGAATGCAAAGGAGAAAGGGCTGTTCCCCTTCACCCTTTTTCCTTTTTCTGGGCAGAGATGGAAGGAAATAATCCATAAGAATGAGTCCGCTGAGATCCCAACCATTTATCTTTCTAAGGAGGATGCTGGTGCCATTTGTCCTAGTTACTGAAGTCTCTATTCTCATGAAAGACTTCTTATTTAGAGCAACAGCTGGGCTTGTGTTGTGCTTTGGTACAAAACAATAACAAAAGAAAAGTTTACTTGGCTTTGAAGGCACTAAAAGTCTCTGCCATGGAATGGAACATTTAGCGTGATCTTAGTCATTTGGTACAATAGTCAGTTGTGTAACAGTGGAAATTGACAGGTTGGATGTAGTGACTCATGAAGTTTTCATTTTCAATCATCCAAACTCACGAAAGTTCCATATGGAGAGATACTCTTAAGAATTTAGCAATCTCTTATGCTATTTCACTCACTGGAAATCTTTCATTTCCTTAAATGATCTGAAAGTGGGCCTTGGGAGTAAGTTCCAGACTATGATGCTTAGAAGTTGCTCTCTTTCCTCTGCTTGGTGCTTCTCATTTGCACAGAAAAATTTTAAGTTTAGGTTTATATTTTTCACTTCCAAGTTATATAATGCCTTTATCTCCTAATGGTTACCAATCTTTTGTTCTTCATCCTTTTCCTTCCTTTTCTCTATGTCCTTTTCCTCTCATCATCCTCTCTATTTTTTCTCATGTTCTTATTTTAAAATCACTAGTGAGTTAATGGCTATACATTAATGAAAAATTAAAGAATGAATTGCCAAAGGACAGTCAAAAGGCCAATGTTGTGGTTTATACACAAGGACTACATCCTTGAAACATTTGTCCTTGACCTTCCAACTTGTCAGTATAGTCAAACTTCAATGTGATTAAAACTATTATTGTTTGAAATAAACATGTATCCTATCTTGGCTTTTATAAGGACAAAGACAACCTTACCTGTAAACAGACACAGAAGTAATAAATGAAGCAATGAATGTAAAGAAAAGAAAACTTTAAAAAAAAAAATCCTGTCTAGGAGTAGAAATGATTGTGCTGAGGGCTAGGAGATTAAATTGTGTCACTTGTCAGGAAACTGGCAAGGAGCCATCTTTTCTGCCTGCTTCTACATGCTGCTTTTGTGCTGTGGATGGGTTTAATAAATGCACTGTTGTGTAAAATGTCATTGCTGCATTGCCAAGTGGAGGCTGTCATGTGATAGCTATTCCCTGGGATGACATATCAATATTGGTCCTTGGCAATCCAGGGACTTCAAGCTATGCAGAGGGTATTTTTATGATTCAGATACAAGAGTAGAAATAAAAATCATAGAAATATACCTATTTTGCTCTGAAAGAAAACATACTGTTCTTTCTAAAATGTTTTCATTTTTAAAGATAGATAATGCTATCAAATTTTAATGACTATTCAAGAAGACAAAATACAAATGACTAGTAATATTTTCTAAAATTCCATTTTACTGTTAATCAAATAAATGCAAAGTAAAACAAGGAAATACATCACCGTTTGCCTTGGAACACAGACCATAATTATGTACGTACAACGACATGCAATACTGATAACATATTGAAAAATAGGCCCTCTCCAACATTGTTGGTGGAAGTAAAATTTGGTAACTCTTTCTGAAAAGAAATTTGGTAATATGTATCAAAATGTTTAAAATATTCATATTATTTTGTTCAGAAATTCTACTGCTACAAATATACCCTAAGGAAATAACAAGAAATAGTATCAATAATGTTTTCCAAAAGATTGCCATGTTATTTAAAATGCTGAAAACTGAAAATAAATTCTTAACAATGTGAATGGTTAAATATGATACTTTATAGCAATTTAAATATTTATAAAAGATAGAGGAAAAGATCTATGAAATAAAGTTATGTGATGTTAAACAAATACAAAATATTATATAGAGTATGCTCCAAACTAAATTTTTATGAATAGTAAAAAAAAAAGCAAACAAACCAGAAAGACATGTACAAAAACTGTTATTTATAATTGGCTCTATATAGTGTAAAACTGAATGTGTCATGTTTTGTTCAGTTTTTGTGTACTCTTCTGTATTTTATACATATGACACAAAGGACAAATATCATACCCATAAACACACATACTCAAAAAGTTATATTTAAAAACAGATTCCCTGTAGAAAAGAATCACCATCCGGAGAAATTCATCTAAACCACCAATGTGCTCTTCTTGCCTTGACTCTTGACTTACCACCTTCTGACATTTTCCCCATAGCTTCTGGCTGTCCATCACACCAGCTCAGACTTACATCTCCAGCCATTAGATATAACAACATATCTCAGTCTCCATCTCTTCTGTCCCTCCTCCTGGGAGATGGGTAAATTCTTTCCTATTTCTGGCTTTGGTCCATCTCATTTCTTAATTGTGCTTTTGGCCTCTTGTCTTCAAATGTGTGAAGGGCTTGAGTCCAGTCATGAGGCCTAATCAGTATTTCTGAATTTAGTGTACAATAGTGCTAGCAGATATCTGCAACAGGCAAGCCACTCTGCAGCCCAGTCATAAGAAAATTTTAGGGCCCAGAATTCATATGTCTACATTAGTTTTTTATAGTTGCATGACAATTTGCCACAAATTAAGTAGTATAAAACAATATATACTTATTATCTCAGAGTTTCAGAGGGTCAAGAGTTCTGGAATGACTTACAGAAGTCCTCTATTCTTGGTTTCATAATGCTACATGCATCAAAGTGTCAGCTCGACTGCATTCTTATTGGGAGCTTAGGGTCCTCTTAGAAGCTCATGTGGCTATCAGCAGAATTCAATTCTTTGTGTTTGTATAACCCATATATTCTATCAATCAGTTAACTTTGAGTTAATCAGAAGGGAGATTATCCTGAGTCAGATTGACCTAAACCAATGAGTTCTTTAAAAACAGAGAGATTCTCTTGCTGGCTCAGTTGAAGCAAACTTCCATGTTGTTAGAGGACTTATGGAGGGGGCCATGTGGCAACAACGTAAGGGCAGCCTGTGGGTACTAAGAGCATTCCCCAGCCTACAGTGAACAAGATTAGGGACCTTAAGTACATCTGTGAAGTCTCTTTTGCCATATAAAGTAGCATAATCATAGAAGTGATATCTCATCATATTCACAGGTCTTGTCCACATTCAAGGGAAAGGGATTATACAAGGATGTGGGTTATTGGGGTTCATCTTACAGTTTTGCCTACCATAGTATCCATTCCTGGCTGCCACAGACTTGTGATTCATGTTTGGCACTCTGCTAAATGGCTGGCTCTATATATAACTGAGTTGTGTTGAGGGCCTTGCCTTTTACACAGCTTCTTTACACCCACTATTTCATGTAATCTTACTATAGCTTCTTGAGATATACACACCTATCTCCAATGTACTGATGAAGAAACTGAAGAACAGAGAATTTACAAAGAGGCCCAAAGTCATATGGCTAGAAAGTAGTATATATTTGAAACCCAGCTCTTGTGACTCCAAATATTATGCCCTTTCACCTGCATCTCTTTTATGGGGCCACCACTGAGATTAGAGCTGAATTTGAAGTCTGATCTACTTAGGGAGAAAGTCACTTCTCACTATTACCTGTGTCTTAAGCCTACACTCTCACTTTATATTGGCTATGAGTTAGCACACACAGGAAGGTTTTTCATAATGATCCCAGGATTCCTAGAATGATGTATATATTATTGATCTATCATTGCCTAGAAAATTACCATAAACTTAGTAGCTTAAAACAATACCCATTTATTCGCTCACTATAGGTGAGAAGTCCAGCACAGTGTGGCTGGACTCTCCACTCAGTTTCTAACAAGGCTGAAATCAAGGTGTCAGCTGAGCTGCATTCTCAACTGGAGGCTCAGGGTCTTCCCAGCTCATGTGGTTGTGTCAGGATCCAGTTTCTTGAGCCTGTGGGACTGAGGTCACTGCTTCCTTGTTGTCTGTCAGCTGGGAGCCTCTTTCTGCTCCTAGAAGCCACTCTCATTCTTTCTCATATGGCCTCCTCCATTTTCGAACCAGCAACAATGTGTTGAGTACATTAGACATCTCAAGTCTCTTTGACTTCTGCCACCCGCCAGAGAAAGCTCTCTCCTTTTAAGAGCTCATGTGATTAGACAAGGCTTACCGGTATATTTTCCCTATCTTAAGGGCAACTATGCCATGTAACATAATCACACCGTGATATCTCATCATAGTCACAGGTTCTATGGATTAGGCTGTGGAATCTTGAAGAGTAGCATTTTTATTTATTTATTTCCTTCTTTCTTCTTTTTGTAAATTGAGATAAAATATACATAAGAAATTTACTATCTTTTTAAGTATACAGTTCAGTGGAAATAAGTACATTTATATTCTCTTTCCCCGCGTCTCTCACCTCCCCCTCCCTCTTCCCAGCCTCTGGTAACCACTAATTTTCTCCCTATCTTCGTGAGATTCACTTTTTTTTAAAGCTCCAAAACATGATTGAGAACATGCAATATTTGTCTTTCTGTGTTTGGCTTATTTCCCTTAATATAATGGCCTCCAGTTCCATTCATATTGTTGCAAATGACAGGATTTCATTCTTTTTTATGGCTGAATAGTATTCCATTGTGTATATATGCCACATTTTCCTTATCCATTCATCCATTGATGGGCTTGATGGGCATTTATGGTTGATTCCATATTTGGGCTTTTGTGAATAGTGCTGCAATAAACATGGAAGTGCAAACATCTCTTTGATATATTGGTTTCCTTTCTTTTGGAGATATGTCCAAGTAGTAGAATTGCTGGATCATATGGTAGGTCTATTTTAAGTTTTTTGAGAAACTACCATACTATTCTACATAGTGGCTGCACCAATTTAAATTCCCTTGGCCGGGCGCGGTGGCTCACGCCTGTAATCCTAGCTCTCTGGGAGGCCGAGGCGGGCGGATCGCTGGAGCTCAGGAGTTCAAAACCAGCCTGAGCAAGAGTGAGACCCCGTCTCTACTAAAAATAGAAAGCAATTAATTG
>CAUYPO010117448.1:0-36410 GCA_963574435.1 Cheirogaleus major | reverse complement strand
TATTTGAAAATTGATTGCAATCCTGGGATAAACCTTACTCAATCATCATGATTGTGGTAGGTAGAGTAATCCACCCCCCCGACCTCCAAATGATGTTCATACCCTAGATCTAGAATCTGTGAATACGTTATATTACATGGCAAAGGAGAACAAATTAAGATTTCCAATAAACTAAAATGAGGAGATTATCCTGGATTATCTGGTTGGGCCAATGTAATCACAAGCACTTTAAAAGTAGAAGAGGGACGAAAAGAAGAAGCCAGAGTAAAGTGATATGAGAAGAATTCAACTACCTTTGCTGGCTTTGAAGATGGAGGAAGAGGGCCATGAACCAAGGAATGCAAACTGCCTCTAGAAGGTAGAAAGGCAAGGAAATGGATTCCCCTAGAGCTTCCACAAGGGAACGCAACCCTCCTGACACTCTGATTTTGACCCTTGCATCAGATTTCTAACCTGTAGAGCTGCATGATAATAAGTTATATTGTTTAAGCTGCTAAGTGTGTAGTAATAGAAAATTAGAACAATAGAAACTAATACAATGATGTATTATCCATTTTATATACAGCTGGATTTGATTTGCTAAAATTTTGTTAAGGATTTTTACACCTAGTTTCATTGCAGTTTTCTTTCTTTGCGATGTCTTTGTTAGGTTTTGGTATCAGACTAATGCTGGCCTCATAGAATAAGTTGGAAAGTATAGGCTTCCCTTTTACTTTCTAGAAGAATTGGTTTAGGACTAATATTATTTCTTTCTTAAATGTTTGGTAGAATTTACCAGTGAAACCATATGGGTCTGGAGTTTTCTTTGTGGGAAGGTTTTTAAGTATTAATTTCACTTTCTTTAATAGATATAGGGTTATTTAGGTTATCTATTTCTTCCTGAGTGAGCTTTAGATTCATCATTTTTGAAAACTTAGTTGCTAGAAAAAATAGTTAAAATTTGGTTAATTTCCTTTTTAAAGATAGAAGCTTTCTTTTAGTGCATTTTTGAATATTTATAGTGCAATTTAATGTAATATATTTTCGATCTGAAAAATGATTACTTTATTATGAAATTGTATATATTACAAAAATACAAATATTTATTGGAAATAAGACATAATAAGTCTCTGAGTCCTTGTTCACCAGGAGAGCTGATTATGACTTGGCTTCCCAGGCATTTATGCCACTCACATGGGCCATGAACATGCCAGTTGCTGTGGTAGATAAATTTACTTTGTATATCAATTAATTGGCCACCTGATCATATATATCATTTATAATGGTTCTTCTGAGAGGTGGAGTCTCATCCCATGTGCTGATAGAAGTATTTATAAGCTTAAAGAACTTTAGGCCAGATCCCAAACTGTTAAATGCACAAGGTGATAAAGTGCAAGCCTGTGAAGCCTCTTGAAAGAGAGGTCACTACCTATCCCTGGCCATGTGTCCCAATCTTGCCATTATGTCGGGCAGTGGTTCTTCATGGGAGCATTTTGGAAATTCAATTGAGTGCTACTGGCACTCAGTGAGTAGGGATGCAATGTCCCTAATAATCCTATACAATGAGGAATTGTCCCAAGTCTTGTACACCTGCAAATATCCTGCTGATTAGTCATGAAGATTAAAAACCTATTTATAATTTTCTGAGTCTCTAACCTCAATCTGTTTTGCATATAAACACAAAATAATTTTTGTATGGTTTTAATACACACTTAGTATTCTAATTATTCTTCTAGCATTCATTCCCTGTTCTCTTTTACTTTTCTTCTATCAAAGAATGGCCTTAAGTCCAAATTTATTCATCTATAAGTACATGCAATCATCTAACCACTTTGCTACGTCTTTTAGGATTGAGTCTGTACATTTTCATATGAAAGATATGTTTTATTGTAAATTACCTTTTTATCCTCTGTGCTACATGGAGAGTTATTTTTAAAATTAGATGTGTTGTATATGAATTCCATTTAGGATACTAAAAGGAGCATGACAAAATATTTGTTATGAAAAGCAGGTATTAGTTTGAAAGGCTTGAGAACCATGTTATAGAAGCAAGCTTTTTTCCGATTTCCATACTTTTTCTAGCATTATATAGTTGCAGTTATATAAAAAGGTAAAGTCTGTGAATGATTCCATAGGTAGGTCACATATTACCACATCAAAATTAACAAAATAATAAAAATGGATTCAACTTCTGTTTCACCTGCAAAATATCCTAACACAACTCTTATATCCCTCAAATACAGCCAAATACACTCACACGTATGCGTAGTGACCGCAGATTTCAGTGTACAGACTTAGATATGCAAGGCGTGTGACTTGCTTCTCTTTTCTCCCTGTCACTGAACTCAGTACTGCCGGGGTCCCTATTCTGCTGGGTGAAGAAAAGCAGCTTTTGGTCAATTCAGATCATCTCGGTGAATTCATGATCTCTTTATCTCATCCTGGCTCCTCTCCAGGGAGCCCACACACTGGAGCGGAGGGGAGTGTGTGGTCCACAGTCGTCATCCCTACACAAGCCTCTGCAGAAACATTCCTGTTCCTGACTGGCCTTTTGGTATTATCCATCTGGATCGCATTGTAACCTCCTTGTCTGCAGAGACTCTCTGGACCATCTCTGTGCCACATTTGTGCTCTTCTCAGCGGCAAATCAAAAACATTCAGCTGGGCGGGGTGGCTCATGCCTGTAATCCTAGCACTCTGGGAGGCCGAGGTGGGCGGATCGCTCAAGGTCAGGAGTTCGAAACCAGCCTGAGCAAGAGCGAGACCCCGGCTCTACTAAAAATAGAAAGAAATTCATTGGCCAACTAAAAATATATAGAAAAACTTAGCCAGGCATGGTGGCACATGCCTGTAGTCCCAGCTACTCAGCAGGCTGAGGCAGAAGGATCGCTTGAGCCCAGGAGTTTGAGGTTGCTGTGAGCTAGGCTGATGCTGCGACACTCTAGCCCAGGCAACAGAGTGAGACTCTGTCTCAAAACAAAACAAAACATTCATCAGTGGAGCTGCAGCCTCTTCTATACTGTGCGTGAGAGGCCTCTGAGCCTGCCTCCCATCACTGGTACAACCATTGTCACCTGCTGCTGCCACATCAGCTTGGGCACAGGGCAGGGAGCCTCGCTGTCTCCTCCTCTGGCCCCAGGCTCCTCCTGGGAGATTAGGCACAGTCCTTTCCACTGTTGGAGCTCTACATCCATCATCCTCCTATGCTGGGATGCAGAACTGGGGGCAGGGTCCAGGGTGTCTTCTTAGGGTCACAGCCATGTCCTCTTGCTTTGCTTCTAGTCTTCTCTCTTCCCCTAACTGCCTCTTGGTATTAGCGCATCCATCTGGTGACTGGCCGTTCCCAGTGCCCAGACACTGATTGCCCTGCCTACTTCCTGGGTGGGAGCAGGGTCACAGGGTGACAGGAATTACTAGGAATGAAAAAAGCCCTTATTAGTTGGAACCATTATTCCTATAGAGATGTAAGGTGTGTGAGGCATCCTGTATGGTGTGTAATCATTTTCTCTCCTTTCCATCTGTACACCTAATGTTATGCCAGGATAATGAAAGTTTTTATGTGTTTATAGTTGTGACCTCTGCTAGGTGACAGGTGAAGACGATCACATTATATTGATGTTGATAGGATCAGTGGCAGGGATATGGAATAGAAACCTTTCAATTAGGTCTAAACTATCCTTAACTATACCATGAGCCTCTTATTATTTTAATGTCCTACAGTCATCGTTTTAATTTCTTATGGAATTATGCTTTATAACAGTGGTATATTTCATATACATCGGTGTGGATCATTCAATGCTGGAAAAACAGGTAAATAACATTTTACTTTGTGGTTTACTTTTAAAATTCATCTTTCTCTTTTTCATCCCTCCTTCTGCGAGACCATCTCCAGCAGTGTGCACCTTCGTAACTTGCACGTTCTAGCCCGCTGTGCAATTAGGGAGGCAGACACCACACATATTCCTAGAACTGCGTCGGGGACTGAACAGGCCCTGCACTAGTCTCTGACTGCATGCACTTGGTGATGCCTGTTGCAGTTACTCAGGGGCATTTGTTTTGATTTGTTTGATCCTTTGGTCTTGTTTTGTATCCTGGTTCATGGCTGTTCATGTCCCTTTGTCTCTTGCTAAAATGCCTCCTGTTCTCCACTTGTCTCTCACTGGGCACAGAGACCCAGGCTGCCTCTCCCCCAGTGGCCTCACTGCAGTGGCTGTCTTCACCTGCTTGGAGTGTCCAGTGTCCCCTGGAATTTGCTCTCACTCCCACTGTGCACAGCCTGGCCAGGGGACGTGCTGCTGCCCACGGGTCAGGGCACTCACAGGGTTTGTTTTACTTTGGCCTTGGAGCAAGTGTCATCTGCAGATCTGAAGGGAATCTTGTCCTTATACCTTTATTAAATATGCATTTAGTATTTTAAATACTTTCAACAAACTGCTTCATATTTAGGTGTATTGAATTATGTTTGTTTCACCCTTCTGTTGTTCTTTAGAGAGGACTGTGCTGGTCAATGTTCTTGTGACTTTTGTTTGCCTCTCCTGGCATTAAACACCGAAACACCAGTGAAATCCCTTAGCATTTGGCAAAATTTGAGAGAACTCTGGGGAGACAAAATTGCCTGCCCGCTGAGTTTGGTTTAGTCATTTTTCTGAGTAACCCTAAAAGTATATCCTACTACTTATGAAGCAGAGATTCATTAAAATGTTTCTGCTTCAAGGATAAAAATTCAGAACATTTAACTTGTATTATATGTTTGGAAATATAAAGATAAATTACAGTAATTGATGTCTGCCGAAATAGAATATGCTAGCTTCCTCTGATTTAACACTCTATGAAAAATCATTGACCTCAATTTCCATCTCTCTCACCATATAAGTTGTTAGCACACCTGTTAGTTTGAAACCACAATTCTACTTTTTCCTGTCTGTGGATGGTGTTTTCGCTTTTCTTCTACTGTCCTTGAACTTGTAATACTCTCAGGCAGTTCTGTGGTACTTTTCTCATCTGTTACTTCTTGATTTGGCCTTCCTGAAGGATAAACTTCTGTCTAGTAAAAGCATCATCTGGCCACCTTAAATGAGTTTTAGGTCTGGAAGCAGGGGGAGGGGGCAAATAATTTGTGAGTAAGCTGTAATACTCCCTCAGGGTACCAAAAAAATTGAGTTAGCCCTGAAACTCATTAGTAAAAAATACCAAGCATTTTTTTCAAGATTAAACTGTAGGAACTACAAGCAGGGTTTTAGTTGTAAAAAAAAAAGAAAAGGGTAGAACAAACATTTGGTACTAAATACACCAAAAAATTTGCTTAATACACCAACCCTGCCTGGGTCTGCTGTGCTGTTTGTTAGGGGATCCAGAATAGGGAGGTTAAAGCTAGCATTACCCATGCCTCCCAAGTGAAAGTGACTCATGACATTTTATACTTACCTTACAACTTTCATCTAAGGATCTCCAAGATCTACGACTACTTTAAACTACAGGAAAAAAGTTCAGTTGTTTATGTAATAAATCAGGACACTGTTTTCCAGTTCCCAGCTCCGTTTTAACTTGTAGAGAACAAATGTTTTCAATCTTTCAACATACTCTGGAGTCTTTTCATCCTTAATAAATTTTAAAAGAGAGATAAAATCCCATCGGTATCTCATCATTATAAGCAATGACATTAGCGCCATTAAAGTAAGGAAATCTTTTACTACAACCCTTTATAAACTTTTTCTTTTTCTTTTCTTTTCTTTTCTTTTTTTTTTTTTTTTAAGACAGAGTCTCACTCTGTTGCCTGGGCTAGAGTGCCGTGGCGTCAGCCTAGCTCACAGCAACCTCAAACTCCTGGGCTCAAGCGATCCTCCTGCCTTAGCCTCTTGAGTAACTGGGACTACAGGCATGCGCCACCATGCCCAGCTAATTTTTCTATATATTTTAAGTTGTCCAGCTAATTTCTTTCTATTTTTTGAGTAGAGATGAGGTCTCGCTCTTGCTCAGGCTGGTCTTGAACTCCTGAGCTCAAATGATCCACCCACCTCGGCCTTCCAGAGTGCTAGGATTACAGACGTGAGCCACCACGCCTGGCCAACTTTTTCTGTTTAATCCCCATTCATTCCTGATTTTGCCCCATCCCTGCAACCATCTTCCTTTATCTTCGCCTCTCTTGTTGGCTGTGTGGGGTCTGACTGCCAATTCCCTTCCACCAGGATCCTCCTCTTGCGAGCTCAGCAGAACCCTCCCCTTGCTGATGCTCTTGGTCAAGATGTCAGGTCTGATCAGTGTCTGACTGTGAGCTGGCGGCCAGAGCACGTGTCTACGCTGAATGCTGCAAACCAGTTTAAACCTCTACAGTTATTCCAATGACTGTCCGAACAAATACTCAGTTTCTGATGTTTAATCTGAATCCCAGGCTATTGCTATAGTGCCTCTCTCTTTGATAACTGATGTCCTTTATTTAAACTCACAGAAACAGGAAGGAGTTATCCTGGCTCTCCCCCAAAAATAACAACACCCCTCACCATTCACTGTGTTTTTATGGCTCTCAAGAAATTACCGATAGAGTAGAGAATGCAACCTAGAAGGACTCTATGCTTAGAATGCTTTCTTCTTATGAAAGCGTGCTGTTCTGGAGTGTGGCTGTCATCCCTAAATCTAGTATATGTTTAGTGAATGTCCAGATTGGAGCCCGGTGTGCTCTGCAGACTTTGCTGGTGCTGCTGGGCCTGGTGACTGTCACCCATCAAAATGGCTCATGTCTATTCAGCTCTGCTTCTACGCCAGGCACTAATGAAGGCGGGCATCGTTGTTATCCCCACTTTTCAAAGGCAGAGGCTTAAACTCAGAGATTGAATACTTACCCAAACTCACAGTGCTTAACTCCTTTCACCTGAAAGTGTGTCAGGGAAATAAGGAATGCAGCAGGAGGGATGAGAGAGAAAAATCATGAACATCACAAAACAACTAGACATCTTTTTGTTTATATTAATATCAGTCATCATTGAGCTCAAGTGTTCCTTAAATTCTGGCAACAGAGTACACTTAAGAGTATAGTTAGTTAGGCTTCAATCAAGAAGAAACCTTGACACAAATACCCCACTGTCTTGTGTATAATTTCGTGAGGCCCCTGAGCCCCCTGTCCCCATGCCTGGGCTCTCTTCTCTCTGGTGGTCATGTGCTGGCTCTGTCCTATCATTTCTGGTTTCAGCTCCTCTGAGAGGCTGGAAAGCAATCAGGTCTTTAAACACGGATGTGGCCTGATTGGTTTGGGCTTTTCAAATGCCTCTGGTGACAACTTGAAGCAGTGTATAAATTAGCCCAGGAGCCAAGGTGAGAGGAAGGCCTGACCCATAGCAATGGGGCTGGAGAAGGGGGGATAGACTGGAAAATCATTTTATAGATAGGCTTGGCAGAGTTGCATGCACGTTCGGTCAGAAATGATTCGATGGAGAGCAAGAGGGAAAGAAGAGGGTTTGAGAAGAATGTGAAGTTGTAATTTGAGTATCTGGGTAGGAGAAATAGGAGAAATCTCCTATTTCTCTGAAATAGGAGAAGATTGAATTTACCTAATCCTTAGATGACTGCTAAGACATATATTAACTCTCTAATTTGTATTTTATTATAGCATTGATAATTAAAAAAAAAAAACTAATCCAAAAGGATCAACCATCAACAAGCAGATACTTTTTTGGGCCAAAGAGGCTTCTTCATTTTTGAAGTTATGTTGCCTATTCACCCACCCTCATGGGGGACCCTGTTCAGAAAGTTGAGTCCCTGGAGCCTTCCCTGCTTTTCCTTCTATGATGCCTAAGTCAGAGTGAGGAGGATGCCTGGGGTAAGGCCAGGCTGCAGGGGACAGAGATGGTTCAGGGCAGCCTTCCACAGCCAAGCCACAACATTAAGTTGTTTGGGGAGCAGTCCTAAAAATTAATGTTGTTGTCATGGTTTCATCTTAATTTTTATCAGCTGGATACAGATGAGGCTTCATTGTCATATATTTAATGTTTTTGCTCAGATCTTTGGCTGACCAATGATTTTCCGTGACTTTTTGACAGTTATTTTTGTTCAATAATGAATAATAAAGTGAGATTTACAGTCTGTATATGACAACATTTCTTTTATTTTGACATTTCTTTTCTAGACAACAAAGGTTTTATAATTAGGTTTTTGCTCTGCCAAAACATTGCTGAAAAATGTTTCAATAGCTTCCTTTAGTAACTGGCGTCATCTTATTTTGATTTGGAAGTTTTTTCATAAGTCAGTCAGGAAATGAAACAAAAATTTTTCTTGAAAATGAATTCTTAACAAGAAAGAAATTAATTTTTGCCGAAAAGAAGGAGAGAAAATGAGGAGAAACATGTTTGAAATGCTGGTAGTTCCATTGTCTTTTTAAATTTGAACTTATCTCAGCCTTTTTGCTGTTGTTGTTTGAGTCAGAGTCTCGTTCTGTTGCCCTGGCTAGAGTACCGTGGCATCAGCCTAGCTCACAGCAACCTCAAACTCCTGGGCTCAAGCGATCCTCTTGCCTCAGCCTCCCAAGTAGCTGGGACTACAGACGTGTGCCACCACACCCGGCTAATTTTTCTGTTTTTAGTAGAGATGGTGTGTTGCTCTTGCTCAGGCTGGTCTCGAACTCTTGAGCTCAAGTGATCCTCCTGCCTTGGCCTCCCAGAGTGCTAGGATTACAGGCGTGAGCCACTGTGCCCGACCACTTATCTCAGCCTTAAGTGAGCAATGTAGGAAACTCCCTTTCTACCTTGTTTCAGATGAGTTTATTTTATTCTTGCTGCTACTCTGATTAGTTTTTTGTTGAACTCTGAAATACCTGGGAGACTGAACTAGAAGCAACGAACAGCACCCTGTTTCTTGTGTATTTAACCAAATGAAGGCCTAACTCGGTGGATTCTGCTCCTCTGCTGAGAAGTGGCAACCATTGGCCAGGTCCCTCCTGCAGAGGGACAAATACAGGTGGGGCTGAACTGCCCTTGTCCTGAGGCCACATCTGTGGTTGGCTCCATGACAGTCGAGTCCAGGGCAAGTTGCAGGTGTGACAGTTGACAGGGCTTTTTCTCTGGAGTGCTCTTGAAAAAATGATTAGGGAAGCCACATGGTAACTGTTGATAGAATTGCTGATCATTGCTAATGGCAAAAACATCACAGCGAGCTAATTGCAAAAACAGTCACACTCATTGCATCAGTGTCCTACCCTAATGATATGTGGAAACACTTTCCAGCTCCTACAGTAGCAGTAGTGGCCAAATTCTCTTTTATAGTCCAGAGAATTTTCCTTTCTGAGTCATACCCGAAGGGCTGCTCCTAGAATCAGATTCCAGACGCAGCCACCCGTATCCCCATCATCTCTACTCTTATTTCCAGCACCATCCTCATCCAATATTTTGTTATTGAGCACTAAGAAATACAGGACACATTATATAATATCTCAGAAAAGTGTAACTATTTAAAACAGAGACAACAGGCATCTTCTAAAGCACTGAGCCAGTGTACTTTATAGCAATCTAGACAACAGAGTGAAATAATAGTTCTGTCTCAGCCATTCTTGACATCACAGGTAGAGTGAAAACATTTCTTTCCAGTGTATTTTTGAATCATATGAACAACATCTTCTTTTAAGTTTCAATACATTGGTTGTGGGTGACTGATACTCTGGGGTATCAGGAGCATGGAGGAATTCCTTCTGTCCAAAGATGGTCACCCCTTGGTTTGCCCAGCTTGGATGTGAAATGGAATGTGTGTTTCATAAACCGACTTGGGTAAATGTCTGGGCCTTGAGTTTTGTCAAGAACAGACACGGTGAGGTTTGAGGAAAGGTTCTTGTAAGTCTGTGATGTCAAATGATGGGTCTGTCACCCATCTGTGTGTTGAAGAATTGTTACCTTCATCTAATCTAGCTGAAGAGTCTCCTCCACTCTCCTTCACAAAGCACAGAAAAGAACAAAGGACCTGGTGTGCTGAGGGCTCTATCAAAAGCCTCCTTGGCAGTAAAACCTTGAATTTCTTCCCCATTTGCAACAAGGTTTCTCTGCAACAAATCACCATCACCTTGAAATAACTGTCCTTCTACTGTCTCATAGGAAGAATGTATACTTTGCTGAGGTTGACTGTGTTGGTGGCTTTCTTAGGGAAGTGAAGGTTTATGTGCCCTTCATGTGTGAGCCCACTTTTCTAGGGACAGCAAGAGCATGGTACTCTGGGGCAGAGGCCTGGAGGGGTCACAAAGACAGTGCTGGAATCCCAGTGTTGCTACCTATTAGCTGTTTTGCCTTTTCAAACCTCATTTTTTTAAGCAACACAATGGTTTTAATGCTAGACTATTTGGGTTGTTGTAAATATTGAAAACAAAAATTACTACCATTTATTGAACCCTTAGCTTGTGTTAGGAATCCTGCCAAGAAATTGTCATAAATGGTGTCATTTCATTCTCATCGTAACACGTGAAGTAGTGCTATGGTTTGAATGTGGTGTGTCCCCACCAAACTCGTTTTGGAGTCTCATTGCCAGTGCGGCATTCTAGGGAGGTGGGGCCAAGTGGGAGGCGTTTGGATCATGGGGGCAGATTGCTCATGAGTGGGTTAATGCCATCTCATGGGACTGAGTTCTTGCTCTCGGATTAGCTCCCACAAGAGTGGGTTGTTATAAAGTGAGGTTCCTCCTCCTGTTTGGTCCTTCTTTTCGTACACCCACTTCCCTGTCACTTCTCTGCCAGTTTATAAAGTAGCCCAAAAGCCCTCACCAGAAGCCAAGAAGATGTGGTGCGTGCTTTTGGACTTACCAGTCATGAGAATGGCAAGCCAAAGAAGCCTCTTTTCTTGATAAATTACCCAGCCACAGGTATTCTGTTATAGCAACACAAAACAGACTAAGACAAAGAGGAATTACTATTTCCACATTAAAGATGAGGAAACTGAGGTAGCGTGTTGCCCCTGGTCACAAAGCTAGTGAGTGTCTTGTGTCAGGTCTGTCTGACTCCAGATTCTGTGAGAGAGAATGTGAAATCGAAGTGGTACCTGGTACTTGACAAATGTTTGTCTTCTTTCCTCCCACATGCATCTGTGGCTTTGCCAGATCTTTGACTTCTGTAATAGATGTTTGTATGTAACGCTCTACACAGCATGTCTGTCATATTGCCCTCATGTGGTTCACTTGGATAATAGTGTTTTTAAATAAACATTTAATTATAGTATAATATATGTGCAAAATAAGCATTATTTAAGATATGTCTCTAAAGTCACCTAAGTGTGTGGATATTTTTGGAGCTTGTCTGATTCTGTAACCTCGGTATACAAGACATACCACTATTTGTTTTCTACAGTCCAACTTAATACCTAACTCTGAGCCCTCATCTGGCTGGTAAGATGCTTAACTTCAGTCACTCCAGTGGCTTCTACCCTGTCTTCACCCGCGTCCACCATTCCCTCTGTTGTCTTGGAAGAAAAACCTTCTCTTCCCTGGCATTGCACACGATGAAGCTTTATCTCTCCATCCTGTCAAAAAAGGAGGAATTTTTCTCGCAATTATTTTTTCCACCCAACTGCTCTTTTTACCGAAACATTTATAAACCACTGGAGAAATCTTCAACTTTCACACTTAAGAAAGAACTCAGCTCACCGGGGAGCAGAATGTTAATTCAGTTACCAGTTTAAATGCTGGAACATTTTTCCAAGAGAAAAATGAAAAGGTCCGCTGTCCCCGCTTACCAGGAGCTTAAAGTCACTAAGTGAAACTCACTGTGAGTTTTCTTTTCACATACGGGAAGGGCCCCAGCTTCCACGGACTGGTTCTCCTGTACTATTCAAAGTTGCACACACGCATTTGAGACTTAGTCCATTGCTGGCACAGGGCTCTCTCCAAAGCACACACCATCAGGGGACAGCCTTGTTTTTCAGTGGCTCTACACGTGGAGGATTTAAAGGTCCCGTATCAGACACATGCCACCGTGGACTCAATTTATGGTAGTGGGATGGACAGTAGTGTCCGGTGGGGGGGGGGTAGTTAGCATGGAGAGAGGTAAGGAGTTTTCTTTTTTATTCCTTAAGCGCCATTTAATAACAACACACATAGAAGTCTCTGTTCTGAAATGTATTTAAGAGTTAGCACCATCCTCATGCCAAGACCCACCTGTGTTTCAGATAACGGAGGGCAGACTTTGGCGGGGGGCAATAACTGGCCCCTCCGAGGAAGAAAATGGAGCCTGTGGGAAGGCGGCGTCCGCGGGGTGGGCTTCGTGGCGAGCCCCCTGCTGAGACGGAAGGGCGTGAAGAACCGGGAGCTCATCCACATCTCCGACTGGCTGCCGACGCTCGTGAAGCTGGCCGGGGGTCACACCAATGGCACCAAACCCCTAGATGGCTTCGACGTGTGGGAAACCATCAGGTACCTGCACACCTTCCCCTTTCTCCGCCTAGGACAGAAACACCACCGACTGAGTGGGAAGGATAGCTTTGTGTTAAGATGATAGTTCAGCTTACAAATACATATTTTGGTTTTTTTAAAAAGTGCCTTTAGAGATATTATAATTATATATCTGTTTTTTAATTTCTGAATTTGAGATTGTGGGGCTGTGGTTCACATGAAGAACAAGATGTCCCAGCCTCTCACCTCTCTGGAAGGTCTGTACAGCTGAGAAGCTTTGTTTAGAAGCAGATGAGGGTGGTGTTAGCTTTCAGTAGGGCGTCAGGGGACCTGCCCTGTTGCCTGCTAGGAGAGTGGAGGCCAAGCAGGAGGAAGAGCTGGAATAGGAGCCAGGGATATGTTTAGTTCCACTCATTAATAAGTATCTAATGAGCACCCACCACATGCCAAGGTCTGTTCGAGGTGCTTAGAAATTAGGAATGAACAAGACAGGCAAGATCCTGGTTCTCAAGGAGCTTATATTCTAGAAGGGGGAGAAAGTATCATTCAAGTAAACACATATATAAGCAAGATGACTTCCGGGGGTATTAGGAGCTATGAAGGCAATGAAATAGTATGTTGTGTTGGCGAGAACTAGCAAATGTTAAGGAGGTAACATCCAGGGAGCAGGACCCAGATTGAGCTTTGGAAATAGTGGTGGTCCTTTTCCTGGTTAGACTCTACAGTGCAGAGCCATGGCCCCAGGGTGGGGAGGCATGTGCCTTAGAGGGTGAGAGATGCTTCCTCAGAGTGCAGGCAGAAAACTTTGAATCTTGTATTTGAATTTAATTTCATTTCATCATTTTTAAAGTATACATTTTATAAGATACAGAATATAATAATAGATTTGTACATATATCCAATTTATAAATAAATATATATATATTGGAGGTATTGTTTTTACAGATGGTATGATAATTGTCTAATGCAATGGTTTTCAGCCTTTGTTTGGTGTTACAGCTCAGTTTGGGCTGGTGCCAGCTAATTGGCTGGTCCCCTAGTGGCCGGTGTGGGGGAAAAGACTTTTCATGCCCCCTCTTCATTCCACTCCGGGTGTCCTAGCTCAAAAACGGTAGTTTTCAGGTTTCTATTTGTAGGAAGTACACAATGGAGTATTTAGGAATAAAGAGCCATGATGTATTTAACACATCAGGGGTTCAGAAAAAAATTTGTGTGTGTGTGTGTGTATACACGTGTGTATAGAGAGAGAATTCAAAGGGACTTCAATATTAACAAACAAAAGAATATAGGTAAAGGGCATAGGTATTCTTTTACTATGTCTTATTTTTATAACATTTTGTAAATTTAAAATTATTTATAAATAAAAAGTTTTTAAAAATAGGAAGGTCTGGCATCCCTGGGCCCACATTTCCACAAGGCCAACAACTGGCTCCATTGCTCCCGACTTCCAGCACAGGCCCACTTTGCTCATTTGTGTTACCTACCGTGTCCCTGTAGGCATTTAAGTTTATAATCCACAGTGCATATAATCACAGTATTTATATGCCGTAATCTAGCCAATCCCTGATTATTGGACATATAAATTATTTCTTATCCTTTTATATTATCAATTTTTCTGTAATTAATAATCTTTAACATAAAAAAGCATGGTTTGGCATAAGATTATCTTATACAAAGGAAGTTTGACAGCTATTAAAGATTAAACATTAAAGTTTAAAATCCTGTGAGTTTAGGAGTGGATGGAGGAAGCATTCGGCCAGGCTGCTCAGCTTCTTACACCGTGGAGTCTGTGGGCTCCTCTCTCTTAAGTCTTATGCAGAGGAGTGAGACTAGGAAAAGTAGTCTTCTCTTACAAACCCAATGGAAAATCTGATTCTATTAGTTTTGTAACCTTCTTTTAAATTATTTTGCAACTCAACGTTCTGTTTTCCTTCGAGAATTTAGCAAATTTTAAACAGCACCTTTCAAACAGTAAAATTTATAGAATTGGGTCATTTCTTCACTTTTCCCAACTATTATTTTAGTTCTTCTTATAAATCATATTATTTTCATATTATTTTAAAATCCTCACCAACCTCAAATTGTTTCCTCTTGTTCTTGCCTGAAAAGTTGATTTTTCAATTTGGAGACAATGATCAGTTTGTGATTAGCCATTTCCAGAACACACACTCAGTAGCATCCAGATCACAGAAAAGTTAATGCCACTGAACAGCTAAGTGGAGGGACAAACAACAAAACCTTATTTCTCATCAATAATTTTGAAACTTTATACTCATTATTTGCTCATTCATATGAGATGACTTTTTCTTCTTCTTTAAAATATTTCTGCTTCTATCCATGATCTAAACTTGATTTGTTTAATTTAAATTTAATTTAATTTCCCCAAATGTCAGTAATATATGCTCATTGTGGTTAATTTACAAACTGCAGAAAATAAAATAATCACCCAAATTCTACTTGGAAACAGCTACTGTAAATTTCTTTTACTATATCTTTCTTTCCCATTTAACAGATCATTGGTTTGGGGGTGTTTTGTTTTGTTTTGTTTTGTTTTGTTTTAAGAGACAGGGTCTTGCTGTGTTATCCAGGCTGGAGTGCAGTGGTGTAGACATAGCTCACTTACAGCTTTGAACTCCTGGGCTCAAGCAATCCTCCCATCTCAGCCTCCAAGTAGCTAGAACTACAGGCATGAGCCACCACACCCAGCTAATTTTTAAATATTTTTTATAGAGACAGGGTTTCACTATGTTGCCCAGGCTGGTCTCGAACTCCTGGACCTCAAGCAATCCTCCTGCCTCAGCCTCCCAAAGTGCTGGAATTACAGGCATGAGTCACTGTGCCCATCTCTGATCATTGGTTTTTGATGTCATCCAAGAAACTCATTGTAAACACTATTTCAGTGACTGTATATTCAATCATATGGGTATACCTTGATATATTTAACCATTCTCTTAACTTTGATTTTTTTTATATTTTTAAATAATGACCCTGAAATGAACTATTTCTACATAAAATCACTGTCTACATTTTGTATTTTTCCCCTTAGATATAAATGATATGAAATTCAATTGTTGAGTTAAAGAAAGTGACCATTTTAAAAGCATTTGCTATACATTACACAATTGCTTTCCAAAAAGACTGTACCAATGTACTCTTATTCCACTGGTGGAAAGTGCTCATCTTCCTCATAGTTTTTCCTCAGATAGCTTTAAAAAAATCTTTGCTAATATTATACACAAAGTGGCTTTGTTTTTAATTTGATTTTTTTTATTATTAAAGAGATTAATTTTAACTGTTTATATTCCATTTGTATTTTCTCTTTTGAAAATATTCAATTCATGTCTTTTTACATTAATTTACTGAAGAGTGTGTGTTTTCTTGCTGATTGGTTTCCTTTATGTCAAATTTCTTGACTATTATATTTATTGCAAATATTTTTCCTATTTTAAATTTTGTTGATGTTTTTGACATGGATATCTTCTCTATGTGAACTGTGAACATACAGAAAAAATACCTAAACATATGCACAAAAATATAGATAGAATTTATTTTATGATATTAAAAATTTATTAAACACATTCTTTTCTATGTGATTATAAATACAAAACCATGAAAAACATTCTTTACAAACCTATGACTTTCTTGCTCATTTTAATGCAAAACTTAATGCCCACTGCATGATAAAAAGGAAATAAAACAAAAATTTCCAAGCAAAGCAAAACTTGAACTTCAATTCAGGTTATCAACAACTTTCAATGTAAAGGCTGTAGAAGTTTGACTCGAAGTAGAGAAAGATCTGAATGATTTTGATATGACAACATTTCTAGCATGCTTGACATCCAATAAATTTTGATTTTTGTTTTGTGTTGTTTTAATGGCAAAACTGTTATAAACCCTGGATTGTAAAAGCACACAGTAGCAAATGGAATCAAAGCTCTATGGCACACTCTACCAAGTGAAGGTAGGCTTGAGTTGAGAAACAGTTGCATACATTCTGGGTAATTTCCTTTGTCCTCAATATACCGAGGTTATTATCTTTGGCAAAGTTCACAACATTGATGTTGATCCATATAGGCAAATTTTGGATTATAAATCCACATTTCAGTCTTAAGATTATCTTGATCAGAAGCAACCTTTTAAGAGTTTGGCTCACATTTGCTTCTGCCTGTGGAGAAATTGGAAAAAGTTTGGTCACGTTTAACCCCAAATTGCAGAAGATCTTTCTTCAGTGTTAGAATGTTCTCGTAGTGACCAATCTGTTATGGAATAGCTCTTTGTTCAACAGTATACATAATGGTGACTGCAGGGCTTTAACCAAAAGATACGGCCAAAATTATCGTCCAAGTATGCTAAATCATTTTACTTAAAATGTAAAATTTCTGCCCGAAGTTTAATCAAGCATTTTAAGACTTGTTCTCTGGAAATTCAGCAAATTTCCCTTTAGTAAGTGAAGAACCACTCTCATTATGCCCCATTTCTTAATAAAAGTTCCTTAAAAAATGATTCAGCCCCTGGCCCAGTGAAGTTGTCACCTCTCATGGCATTAAGCGCGCCTTCTTCCAATATCGATGCGGACTATTTGGCACCCGTGCCCGCTGATAGAGAAATCCACCGGCCAGTCACATTGACGTCTGGAGCTTCTTTTCCAAAGCAGCAAAAACAAATGGACAGCCAAATGTCACAGACACTTGATCTGTGCCCAGAGGTCTGGAACCTTTTTCCCAGAAATGGAAATACCCTTCTCAAGATGATGGTACTTTTGAAAATTTCGAAAGAGGCTTATGAAATAGGAATGCCAGTAATGGGTGAAAAATAGAATTGTCTGTGCTGAGAGCACCAGAGGTTTAGCTAGTTGTACAGTTATCAATTTCTCTTAGGCCTGCTTCAAAATATTAAAGTGTTAGAAGAAATATCTGCCGTTCTGGAGTAGCGACATTATTTGCAATAAGAGATCCTTCAGCTGCTTCAGTTTTTCTTCTTTTAAGCCACAGACCACGTTTATTATTGACAGGGAATATGGCTTCTTCAGCTCTTTCCAATTCCATAGGTTTGTCTGCTTTTCAACTTGATAGGTTGTTTGAAGATATTTCAATTGTTTGACAAAAAGGAAAACCAAAGGATTCATATTTCATAAATTTCTTTTTAATAATTCTATCATTCATTAAACTTAAAGATAAGCTTAAGTAAATTTCAGTTAAACTTAAACCACAAACCCTGATCCTAATAGTAGGAATATTTTTTCTTTTTCATCAATGGGGAACTCTTTTAGATGTCATAACATGGCAATGGTGACAATTGAATATTATCTGATAATGTAAAATATCTTAAAAACTTAATATGTTATAAAGACCTTCCCCCCATGGATATCATCTCAAGAAGAAAGTTAAAGAAAAAAGCCACTTTTCACCCCACTTTCACAGATACCATGAAGCCCAAGGAAGCATGATGGTCCATGAGCCAGAGGTTAAGAACCTCTGATCCAAAGTGATACTTTATCCCAAATATTGACAAGACGACCCAGACTGATTATTGAATAATATTTCCCTTTTCACTGATACATGGTACTACTTTAATTGTGTTTTAACTTCTTATTACTACTAAGACCTGTCTTGGTACCCTCTGTTTTAGTCCACTGACTTATCTGTTCTCATGTTAGCACTGCACTGTTTGATGTTTAAAATATCTGGTAGAAATAGTTATCAGCCTTTCCTTCATGATATTTCCTTCACAAAATTTTCTTGGCAAGTCTCACTTCTTAATTTTTTCTGATGAACTCTAAAATTATTTTGTTAAATTAAAAGAAAAGCTTTTTATAAATTGGATTGAATGAGAGTAAGCCCGTAAATTAATTCAGGAAGAATGTACATGTTCGTTCTTTTCACTTGGACACTCGAAGTTGTCCCCAGCTTACTAGTTCTCTTTTCAGCTTTTAAAAGATTCTTTTTTGTCTGCATTTCATTTTGGGTAGATTTTGTTGCTAAGCCTTCAAAGTTTTTAAATTTTTTTTCTCAATGTCTAATCTTGGATTAATTCCATTCAGTATTGTTTCAGCTCACACATTGTAGGTTTCAATTCTAGAAATTCAACTTGGGTCTTTTTAATATCCTCGATGTGTCTATTAATATTTAAATTTCTGAACATATAGAAAACAGTTATAATAACCATTTTAATGTCCCCTGCTATCCAAAATCTGTGTTAGTTCTGGGTTGATTGTGATTAATTATTCTCATTATGGATCACATCCCTTTTAATCTTTGATTTGATGCCAAACATTGCACATTTTACCTTGTTGGGTACTGGATATTTTTGTATTCTTATAAATCTTCTCTCTTTGTTCTGAGATGCAGTTAAGTTACTTGGAAACAGTTTGATCCTTTGGGGTATTGTCTGTATGGTTTATTAGGCAGACCCAGAGCAGTGCTCAGTGTAGGGCTAATCATTCCCCACTACTGAGTCAAAACCTTCTCTAGTAACCCACCCAG
The DNA here is from genome assembly GCA_963574435.1 of Cheirogaleus major. Classification (NCBI taxonomy): domain Eukaryota; kingdom Metazoa; phylum Chordata; class Mammalia; order Primates; family Cheirogaleidae; genus Cheirogaleus; species Cheirogaleus major. The sequence continues at coordinate 17,604 of CAUYPO010117448.1, read as the reverse complement.
TATCCCATGACTTAGGAGTGTTTCCCATCTGGCTGATGGGAATAGGTGCTGCTCCCAAGCCTGCTCTAATGCTGAGCACAGTTCCGTTTAATCCTATCAGATGGTTCTTTCCCCAGTTGTGATATTGATAGTTCACTCACACACATCTTCTGATCATTACTCAGCTAAATGCTTTAAAGTCTTCTGTAAATTTCCCAGATCCTCTTTCTAACACAGCTTTCCCTTCTCTGGTATTCTGACCTGTGAACTCTAGTTTCCTTGGTCTCTTTGGACTTTCAGCTCTGTCTCCTCAACTCAGGGAGTCTACTGGGCTACATTTCAGCTGTCCTTCCCCTGTACCACAGCTTAGAAACTGTCAAGGTAGCAAACTGGGCAATGACCAGACTTACCTCCTTTGTTTCCCATCTTTCAAGGATCATTGTCCTTTGCTTGATTTTCAGTGTTTTGAAAACTGTTGTTTTTTATATTCTGTCTGTTTTTCTTTGGGTTGTTTTAGACAGAAAGATAAAGAAATCTAGTTTGCTGGTTACTCTGCCTTTGCTGGAAGCAGAAGTACCCAAAGAAAAATTAATTGTGCCTTTACTTTCTTGACCAATATTTTCCTGCTTATTTTTCACTTTCAAGTATTTATTAATTCATTTGAGGATCATAGACCCGGCTTTTTTAAGGAGAATATTATAAATCTTACAACTATTCTTTCCAAAAGAAGTTTCATCTTCCGCATTCAACTTTGTAATCACATGTAGTGAAATTATATACATATAGATCTATATGTTTAATTATCTTTAATGTTACCAATACTTTTATAACTTTTCCATTCTTTAGTTCTTAAGTTTAATTAATTTTTTGATTAGTTGCTTAATATTTTAAAGTAATTTTTCAGAAGTACGTAAATGGTAAGTTTTTCTGAAAAAAAATTTTTTTTTTTTTTGAGACAAAGTCTCACTCTGTTGCCTTGGCTAGAGTGCCCTGGCGTCAGCCTAGCTCACAGCAACCTCAAACTCCTGGGCTCAAGCGATCTTTCTGCCTTAGCCTCCCAAGTAGCTGGGACTAAAGGCATGCACCACCATTTTTGGTAGAGACGGGGTCTCGCTCTTGCTCAGGCTGGTCTCGAACTCCTGAGCTCAAACAATCCACCCGCCTCGGCCTCCCAGAGTGCTAGGATTACAGGCGTGAGCCACTGTGCCCAGCCTGAAATGTTTAAGGAAGGATGTGTTATTTTTGATTCCCTACTTTACCAACCTCTTTGCTAAAGGGCCTTCTACCCTACCCACAGTGTTGAGTGCCCTGAGGGTTGTTTCAGATTGTTTTGTTAGGTGGTTTCAGATTCTAGGAAGCTACACATCATGCCTAGTGTCTTCCAAGACCTCCCATGTTAGTCTTGTATCTGCTGCCCAAGTGGACATAGAGAAGGAGGCAGCTGGGGATGGCGGTGAGGGCAGGCACGAGAGGCTAGCTCTGAGGACAGTTAGTGGAAGATCGTCACCCACTGTTTGTTTAATGTAGCCATTGAGTTCTATTGTTTGAGGTAGACAAAGTGAATCCATCTTTTTCTACTTTCTTTGGGATTAGATTTTGATTCTTATGGTAGAATCTGAGAATATGTTGTTAATCTCCTCAGCATTGGCATTAGTGAAGTCCCTTCGGGACTCTGGCATCTGGTCTCCTCTTTAGTTTCCAATGCTGTTGCCAATTTTCATGTTTTTGTAATTCTTCATGAGTATTCAAATGGTAATTGGAAGAAAGGCATATTAGGCTCTCTGGTTTATCCTGACACTAACCCAGAAGTCTGGCCTATTATTTTTTAGTAATGAATGGGAAAAGATCATATTAATGGTATGATTCACTAATTTTTGATAATACTACTTTTTTCTTGACTAGCCTACTTAAAAACCTAATAAGCCTCCTTAATAAAAGTGTACATGAAAAAATATCTCCCCAGATATAACACTATAACAAATGGATTCAACATATATTAATATATTTCCTCACCAAATTTAGTCAAAATTTTATAATTTTCATGCCTAACTTATTCATGGTAATATTTGCATGTTAAAATGGCTTTTCAAAGAATATGGGATTTATGCAAACCCAATGTCACCTTCACATACACATTGAAGAAAATAAGTCCTGCAAGGACTTTCACTAGTATAGTTATTAAAAATGTGTACACTGTCATTAGATCTCATTGCAATCCTGTCTCCTCCATTTATTGTTTGCACTTGATCTTGTGCAAGTTACTTAATGTCTTTAAGCTTTAATTTCGCTGTGTAAGTCTAACAACAGTAGTGCCTTCCCCACAGGCACTAAGGTGAGGATTTAGCACAGTACCTGGAACATAGTGAGAACTCGGTAGCTGGAAGTGAAGGTGACCGTGATGATAACGGTGCTTAAAAGGGTTAACAGGGTGGAAATTACCCTGTGGATATCTCTTCAGTGTTTTAATCAGTAACTGTTTGGGTTTTTTCCTGAAAAATTTCTTCTCAGAAAACATTGCCATGGCTATTTCGATTTCTGAAAATTCGATACTGCCTTCCAGGGTGTGTCTTTTATGACAGATGGTCAGCAGCTAGTGGTACAAGAAGTATGGAATGTAATAGCATTTCATTTATTTATGGGAAATGTTTCACTGCCCCACCCTTCAACTAGTAGGAAAATGAAAGTCAAAAACTGGAAACTCTATTTATAAATGGACAACGCTGTGATCTCAGTGTCTGAAACTGTAGACCTTTAGAAAATATTTATAGCGTATTGGAAACTAGTCACTAATCAGTGAGTGGCCCTGTTTTTGTAAATAAAACAAATCTAGAAAATGTGAAATTTGTGGTAAATTTAAATGGAATCCTGATATATCATTAGAGACAACAGGATATCACTTAATGAGTCTTGAAGAGAAGAGGATGAAGAAAAATGATTAACTCTTTTGTTAATAGAGGCATTTGCAGTTAATAGAGATATTTGTTTATGGAGACTTAAAAGTAAACTAAGTGAATGCAAACAACACATTCAAGGAGACACTGAGGCCATGTGTACATTTTACTTAGGAGACAATTTAGCACAGGTGGTGAGGAGTAGGGACTCGGGAGTCAGTCTGCCTGAGTTCCAAACCCGGTTCTATCACCTGCTCAGCCACATGATATTGTGTCACTTAACCACTCTGTGCCAAGGTTGCCCCTACCTTACAGTGTTGAGGATTAAATGAGATATTACATGTAAAGTATTTAAAATGGCAAGTGGCACATAATAAATGCTCTATGAGTGCAAGCTCCTATTATTCAAACCAGCATGGCCCAGACAAACAAAAACCAGAAACAACTCCAGTTTGGTTGTAAACATGCCCATTTCACTGGTTTAGAAGTAGGTTTCTGTCATTAAGTGGTGAATGGTGAACAAAATAGTTCTGTTCTTTTTCTTTATGCAGTTCTTTGCAAGTGACTGTCATAGCCATTACCATGTGCTGGGGTGGGGGGTGAGCGCTGTGCAGTAACCATCCTTGAACTGTCCCATAGATGCCACCGTAGAGAAGCTGCTCCATTCCCAGCAGCCTGGAGCCCAAACATCTGCTGTAATGAAAACACTCATGACTTTGGTTCACCTAAAACCAGGGCATTTCATGAACTTGTGTGATTATTGAAAAATCATTTCTCGTGAACATCATACGTCATTATTCAGAGATTTAAATTTCACAAATGGAATCAACAGTCTAATGAAGACAGTGTTGCTTACACAGCTAACCTATAACATCTGCCTAAACTAAAAACTAAGAAAAATTCCTAGATAACAAATTTTTATATTTTTTTAATATACAGTTTATAATGAGTAGACTGTGTGACTTAGCTATGTTGACACTGATATTTTTCTAAATAGAGACTCTCACATAGGAGAGAGCATCATAACATGTCTTAGAAATTAAAGTTTTATTCTACCCCAGTGTGTTTCATAAAGGGAGCACTTGCCAGCAAGAAGAATGGGTAGGAGTATTAATGCTGCATTTTATATTCATATTATTCTTGTATCTGTGTCTCAGGTTATAGTCTTGTGTCTATGGTTATATTCTTTCCAGGTATGCAGAGTTAGGATCTGTATTTTTACAATAAAGGGGGATTTGTTGCTTCAATTAATTCTCATAACAACGTTGTAAGATAGGTATTATACTTTCATCTACATTCTGCTAATGAGAAAAACAAGGCCCAAGTTTATATAGCCAGTAATGTGTGGAGTTAAGATATACACCCTGAAAGCCTTTGCTCTCAAAGATAATGTTGTACTGCCTAAAAGACAGTGAAGCCTTCAAAATTGGTCAGAAGGGTTCATTTTCTGGTGCATTGATTGTATAGAGATGAAACTTTGGAACAATACGAAAGAATCATGGAATACTACAGCATTGTAGCATTACCTATAAATGAATACATACATAAATGTATGTATATAGAGATACATGTAGAAGATATAAGTTAACACATATTATAATATAGCAATAAGCAGTCCCATAACCATTTTATGGCTCTGATAAGGCCACTGCTAGCTTTACAAGACTGTAGTTGAAAACACAGTTGATGTTGCTGAAACTGTGTTATGAACATACAACACATACTTTTTTTTCTCCAACCCACTTCGGTATATACAACTTCGAGGAGGAAATTATGTCATTATGCTAAAACTTTGTGTTTAAGGTACTACTATTCCTATACGGGGCCATATTAAGGGACTGATTATAGGAAGTTATCAATAAATTTGATTTCTTAAGATACTTTCTGAGGAGCCAGGACTTCCTTTCAAGAGGGAGTCATTATCATTATATATGAGCTTATTACATAAATGCCCTATGAACTAGACACCCATCTTTTACTCTGTAGGAAAAAAATCAAGAATTTAGAACATACCATCAAATATGGTGACTTCTTGTAGCAAGGCCAGAGAGCAGTGATTCTCAACCTTAGATGTGTATCAAAAATCAACTTGCATTTTTTACAAGGATGCCGAGATAGTTCCATTGAGAAAGAATAGTCTTTTTAACAAATGCATATCTACATGCAAAAGAATGAAGTTGAAGGAGAGAGAGATCAGCAGGATGGCTGGCTAAAAGCCCCTCACGTTCATCCCCCTCACGTTCATCCCCCTCACAAAGACAGTAACAAGAGGAACTTTTGAAATTGTACAAATACATAGAAATTAAACAACATTATTCTGAATGACCAATGGGCCAATGCATAAATTGAGAAGGAAGTTTTAAAACATCTTGAAACAAATGAAGTAGAAACACAACATACCAAAACCTATGGGATATAGCAAAAGCTAAGTGGGAAATTTATAGCAACAAATGCTTATGTTAAAAAAGTAGAAAGATTGCAAACAAACAACTAAATGATGCATCTCAAGGAACTGGAGAAGTAAAATCAAACCAAATCCAAAATCAATAGATCGAAAGAAATAATAAAGATCAAAGCAGAAATAAACAAAATCAAGACTAAAAATTTAGTACAAAAGATCAATGAAATGAAAAGTTGGTTTTTGAAAAGATAAACAAAACTGAAAAATCATTAGCTATACTAATAAATTAAAAGACCCAAATAAAATCACAAACAAAAAAGGAGACATTACAACTGAAACCACAGAAATACAAAGGATCATTAGAAACTATTATGACAACTATATGTCAAAAAATTATAAAACTTAGTGGAAATGGATAAATTTCTGGACACATACAACCTGCCAAGATTGAACCAATAAGTAACAAAAAACCTGAATAGACCAATTATGAATAATGACATTGAACCTGTAATAAAAAGTCTCCCATCAAAGAAAAGCCCAGGATCCAAAGGCTTAACTCCAAAATTTTACCAGATATTTAAAGAAGAACTAATAACAATTCTTCTCAAACTCTTCCAGAAAATTAAAGAGTAGATAATTCTTCTAAACTCCTTCTACAATGACAGCATTACCCTGTTACCAAAACTAGACTAGTACATAACAAGAAAAGAAAACTATAGGCCAATATCCCCAATGAAACCATATGTAAAAGTCCTCAACAAAATACTAGCAAAACAAATCCAACAGGATATTATAAAGATCATTCACCAGAATGATTTATCCAAGGATACAAAGATGGTTCAATACATACCAATCAATAAACATGATATATTATAGCAACACAATAAAGTAAAAAGACTATATAATCGTCTAAATACATGCAGAAAGGGGACTCATAAAATTCAACATCTCATCATACTAAAAATTCTTAACAAATTAGAAGGAACACATCTCAGTACAATAAAGGCCCACAGCCAATGTCATAATGAATGGAGAAAAGTTGACAACTTTTCTTCTAAGATCTGGAATAAGACAAGGATGTGCACTTTCACCGTTTTTATTAAGATAGTATTGGAAGTCCTAGCCAGAACAATTAGCCAAGAGAAAGAAATAAAGGGCATCCAAATTGGAAAGGAGAAAGTCAAATTGTCCCTGTGTGCAGATGACATGATGTTATACAAAAAACTCTAAAAGTTCCACCAAAAAAACCTCTCAGAACTGATAAACAAATTCAGTAAAGTTGCAGCATACAAAATCAGCATACAAAAATCAGTAGCATTTCTATACACCAACAATGAACAAGCACAAAAAGAAAGTAATCCTATTTATACTAGCTATAAAAAATAAAATACCTAGAAATAAGTTTCACCAAGAAGGTGACAGATCTCTACAAGGACAACTATGATACACTAGTGAAAGAAATTGAGGAGGACACCAAAAAAAAAAAAAAAAAAACAAAGGGAAAGACATTTCACGTTCATGGATTGGAAGAATTTATATTGTGAAAATGACCATACTACCAAAAGTAATCTACAGATTTAATGCAATTACATTCTTCACAGAATTAGGAAAAACAATCCTAAAATGTGTATGGAACCACAAAAGACCCTGAATAACCAAAACAATCCTGAGCCAAAATAACAAAGCTGGAGGCATCACCGTACCTGACTTCAAAATCTACTACAAAGCTATAGTAACCATTACAACATGTTACTGGCATAAAAACAGACACATAGACCAATGGAACAAAACAGAGAACCCAGAAGTAAATCCACATATTTATAGCACACTGATTTTTTACAAAGGCACCAGGAGCATTCACTGGGGAAGGGACTGTCTTGTCAATAAAGGGTGCTGGGAAAACTGGATATCCATGTGCAGAAAAATGAAACTAGCCCCCTATCTCTCACCATATACAAAAACCAACTTAAAATGGATTGAAGACTTAAATGTAAGATCCTAAACTATGAAACTACTAAAAGAAAACAGGGGGAAACACTTTAGGATATTGGTCTGGGCAAAGATTTTGTGGAGAAGACCTCAAAAGCACAGGCAACAAAAGCAAAAATGAATGGTATTATATCAAACTAAAAACCTGCACAGCAAAGAAAACAATCAATAGAGTGAAGAGACAGCCTGCAGAATGGGAGAACATATTAGCAAACTATTTATCCATCAAGGGATTAGTATCCAGAATATATAAGAAACTCAAACAACAGCAAAAAACCAGATAATCTTATTTAAAAATGGGCAAATGAGCTGAATAGACATTTCTCAAAAGAAGATATACAAATGACCAACAGGTATATGAAAAAAAAAAGGCTCAACATCATTAATTATCAGGGAAATGTAAATCAAAACTACAATTAGATATCATCTCGCTTTAGTTAGAATGGCTATTTTCAAAAATATGAAGAATAACGTATGCTGGTGAGGATGCAGAGAAAGGGGAACCCTTATACACCGTTGATAGAAATGTAAATTAAGTACAGCAATTATGGAAAACAGCATGGAGGTTCCTCAAAAAATTCAAAATAGAACTAACGTAAAATCCAGCAATCCCACTACTGGGTATATATCCAAAGGAAAGGAAATCAGTATATCAAAGAGATATCTGCACTCCCATGTTTATTGCAGCACTATTCACAGTAGCCAAGGTATAGAATCAACTTAAGTGTCCATCAATAGATGAATAAAGAAAATGTGTTTATGTGTGTGTGTGTGTGTGAAAAGCCACATATTGTACAATCACAAAAGGCCACATATTGTATAATTTCATTTATATGAAATGTCTGGAATAGACAAATCTGTAAAGACAGATTAGTAATTGCCTAGGGCTAGGTCTAGGGGTAGAGTAGAAAATGAAGAGTGACTGCTAATGGTTGCACAATTTCTTTCTTTCTTTTCTTTCTTTCTTTTGTGATGAGACAAGGTCTCACTCTGTTGCCCAGGCTGAAGTGCAGTGGTGCAATCACAGTTCACAGTAGCATCAAATTCCTGGGCTCAAGGGATCCTCTGTCTCAGCCTCCTGAGTAGCTAGGACTACAGGTGCACACCACCAATGCCCAGCTAATTTTCTTAAAAAGTTTTTGTAGAGACGGGTCTTGCTATGTTACCCAAGCTGGTCTCAAACTCCTGGCCTCAGGAGCAATCCTCCCACCTCAGCCTCCCAACGTTCTAGGATTACAGACTGGTGCAGGATTTCTTTGGGGAGGACAAAAAAATATTCCAAAATTGGACTGTGTTGATGGTTATGCAATCCTGTGAATATGCTAAAAACATTTAACTCCGCACTTTCAATGGGTGATTGTATGGTTTGTAACTTACGTTTTAATAAAGCTAAGTTTTTAAAACATCTGCTTGAGTACTTTTATAAATCTTTATGCCCAGGCTGAAACTGAGATCAATAAATCAATCTCTTGAGGTAGAATCCAAGCATCAGTTTATTTTTAAAACTCCTCGAGTGATTGCATTATGCAGCCACAGTTAAGAATCATTACTCTAGAATCAGCCATAATCTAAATGAGTTTCTAGTGTAAGAGATTCCAGAAGAGTTTAGATCCGTTGTAGGACTAAGGCCCCTGGGAGGCTTCTTTGAACCTTGATACTCAAAGTGTGGTCCTCAGACCAGCAGCATCAGTATCACCTGGAACCTGTTAGAAATGCAGATTCCTGGGCCTCGCCCACCTCAAACCGGAGTTCACAGTTTAACAAGATGCGCAGGTGATTCGTGTGTACGTTAAAGTTTGAGAAGCATTGCTTTAAGAGCAGTGGCTCTCGCTCTTGGCTCTACATTGGAATCACCTGAGAGTTCAAATACTACTGATGCCTGGTTCAACCACCGGTGATCTTACTGGTATGAGGTGCAGCCAGCGCATCTGGGTTTTAAAAGCTCTCCAGGGGATTCTAATGTGTGGTAAAGGTCCAGAATAACTAGTGTAAAAAATAAAACATTTGATGATAAAGAAAAGATGGTTAATAAAATTTGCTATTTTTGTGTTTTTTTTGTTTTGTTTTGTTTTGAGACAAGGTCTCAGTCTGTCACCTTGTCTAGAGTGCAGTGGCATCATATCATAGCTCACTACAACCTTAAACTCCTGGGCTCAAGTGATCCTCCTGCCTCAGCCTCCCCAGTAGCTGGGACTACAGGTGTGCACCACCACGCCAGGATAATTTTTCTATTTTTCGTAGAGACAGCGTCTTGCTCTTGCTCTCACTGGTCTTCAACTCCTGGCCTCAAGAGATCCTCCCAAAGCTCTAGGATTACATGCGTGAGCCACCTACTCATTTGTTTTTAACATAAAAGTAGAAGAACATGCATAAGAAAGTGGAAATCATTGATGTCAGAAATTTTCAGAGGAGTGGGGAAGGGATAGGAATGAGACAACAGTATGAAAAGTTTGCCCTAAAAAGACACGGGGGGGCTGGGGAAGACCAAGCATTTCACCCCAAATACAAGAGTGAGGCTTTTTATATGACTATTAGAGACTGTTCAAATTTAAGTGACCAAGGATTTGTATTAATAGTTCTTAGAGGAGACAGTTTTTGAACTACACTGAAAATGTGGGTATTTACTGAACTTTTTTTTTCTTTTAATATATAAAGAGAAAGTATATTTATTAATATGGTGGCAGATATTCTTTCTCGAGTACTGTACTGATGACCAGTTTCTCAGGTCTGGGGAAACTGAACTCCTTTGTAGAGAGTGGGCCCTGCACCAAGTCTGGGGCATGTTCTTCCTATCTGTGTCATCCAGACCTTGAGGGAGCCCCTTCCCCAGCAATCAGCCACCACTCTAATGACCACCGTCTCTGTGCCATTTACTGTTCTTTTCAAAATTATGACTTTAAAGTATTTCCTAGGCAAAATTATGAGGCTTGCAGAGTTGACTTTGAGACCTCTTAGTTCATTACTGACTCCTCCCCACCCCTCCCACCAGCTCCATTTCTCCCCAGGTTCTACTCCAGGTGACTTGAGTACACTTTCTTGGTTCCAGCATCAATATACTGTGCCCTTGTCACCTCTGAAATTAACCGTATGGTTTCTGTGCCTTCTTGAATTGTGTGTGTATGTAATTCTTTAGTGAATCTGTGCTAATAATTTAATGTGTTAATTATTAATGGAAAACCACATTCCCTCCTTCTCTCCCCCTTAGGGAGCCCCTAATGGTGTTTGGTTATTGTTTTAATCACTTGTCATGGATTGTGTTTTCTTGGCTCATATCTCTAACCACATGCTTATCAAAATATTCTGATCAGTGCATTATAAAAGTAGAATCACAACATCCTCAAGATAGTTGGGGTTTTTGGCTCCTGTTTGCATAAGGATGATTTTGCCTATGAAGATTTTTCCCAACAAATAAATTAGTCAACTAGGACTATCCATAGCCTTTGGTGTACAAAAAAGTCATCTCATCTTATTAAGTTTCCTCATTTTGAAATACTTGTGGCTCTTCTGAATAATAAATGAATAATATATGTATAAACACTCTCTAAAGTTATTAGAAAAATTTCCTTCATTTATAACCGTGCCTAATGTTTTGGAGTATTCCAGTGAACTCTGGTTTTATTTTATTTTATTTTTTTGAGACAGAGTCTCACTGTGTTGCCCAGGCTAGAGTGCCGTGGTGTCAGCCTAGTTCACAGCAACCTCAAACTCCTGAGCTCAAGCAATCCTCCTGCCTCAGCCTCCCAAGTAGCTGGGACTACAGGCATGCGCCACCGTGCCTGGCTAATTTTTTCTGTATATATTTTTAGTTATCCAGCTAATTTATTTCTATTTTTTTTTTTTTTTTTAGTAGAGATGGGGTCTCGCTCTTGCTCAGGCTGGTCTTGAACTCCTGAGCTCAAACAGTCCACCCTCCTTGGCCTCCCAGAGTGCTAGGATTACAGGCGTGAGCCATCACACCCAGCCTGAACTCTACTTTTAAAGAGGAGTGGTTATATAGTAATATATTGGTCCTGAAAGTTGGGGGGTTTCCCTCTATAGTCCAGAAAAATTCTTTGTTTTTAATAGTTACTCTAAAAATTTAACACACATATTTTACTTAGTTAAATCTAAATTCAATCAATATCCTCTTTTCATCTAATACAAAGACCTTAAAATGCTTTCATTCTGATTTCCCCTCCTCACTTACTTGCTATTATTATCCAGACTTTTGATTCTATTTCTGGGTTTTAAGCCCACAAATTAGACATCATCATCATCATCATTCTTTTTAGATTTTCTCATGTTTACCGTTTTCTATGCACATCATCCCTACTTGCATTTAGAGCTTCTGGGCTCAAACCCTAGTTCCTGGCATTTTGGACTGGTTGACACTCTCCAGTATAGACAGGTAGTTAAAGTGCTGTAGAAAGAAAATGAGAAGAGAAGGGTCCCAGGACATGCCAGGGTCCCCCCAGCCCCACCCCACACCCCACCCTACAGCGCTGCCCTGCTGTCCCCAGGACTGCCAGCATGCTGAGTGTGTCCCTCCCACTCTCTCTAGTCAGTGTGTTTTATGGAATACAAAAAGACAACAAAATCTTATAGAATACTAAAGTTAAATATATTCAATTTAAAAGACTGTTAATTATTCTGAGATTATGTTCTTCTAACCTTTTTTTGCTTAAAATTATTTTTATTTTATGAAATAATGGTGATGGTAGTTGAAGCTATTTTGCTTTTGCTTAAATTAATTAATTTTTGTTTTAATATTTACTTACTTGACAAATACGAAGTTGTGATTCACAACCCAGATCTTTTGAAATTTTCCTGGCCCTTGAAATCCAAAACCACTGCTATAACCAACTAGCTGTGAGTTTGGGGTGTAGACACTGGGCCACCTGAAAGCATGTCCTCTTGGTTACATCAAGAACATCATTGGTTATTCAGATTGTATACAAATCCTAAGTACTTTGGAACTTTTAGTACTCAGCTAAACAGTACTAGATTATCAAGTAATCCTCAGTACCCTCCCAGTGATTTAATTGTGTTTAACAACTTCCATAAGGCTGAGTCTATATTAGCAAAATGATGTGAGTACTTCATGTGATTCTCACATACATCCGGTGGTGTTTATGCTCCCAGTATTTTAAGAACACTGCTTTGAGAGTCACAGAACCCTGTGTTCTACCAGTAACTTACCATGTACCTTCTTCATTTGTAACAGAAGGTTGAGTCCAAGTGATCTCCAAGTTACTTTTCAGAACAAATGGAGGTTGTGATTATATGTGAATGTCTACTTTTTATAAAAATCTTAAAGAGATCTATTTATTTCACATGTAATTGTATCAAGTCTAAGCTCCATATTGCAAATTTGGATATGGAAGACATCAGTTTTTCTTATGTAGGCTAATCTTTAAGACATATATGACATTGTAATATTGGTGCCACTATTTTGCAGATGCTCTTTTTTCATTCCTTGTAAGTGTTCAGTATGAAGTTTATCCAGGATGACTTGAGTTCTCATTTCTCTGGTGTAAAGAAGGGTCATATTTAAACATAGCCACAATGTTTATTGCAAAAGGTCCCAGGTCTCTCTTATAAAATCATCATATGCTTGACACTGAAGTTTTTATGTGAGGTGTTTAGTGATTGTTAAAATGTTGACAAATGATGACTACTTGAAGATGTACCAGCCACAGATTTTGCAGACCTCCGAATTCATGACAAAGTTGTTAACTGGCAGGTTTGTTATTTCCTACAAGTACAAGGAAAGGAAGTATTAAAATAACTTATGCCCATTTGAGAAAGGAAATTAACGTTTCCTAAAAAATTCTTTTGCAGTGAAGGAAGCCCGTCCCCCAGAGTGGAGTTGCTGCATAACATCGACCCGGACTTCGTAGACTCTTCCCCATGTGAGTACCCAGCTCAGTGCTACCATATTATGTCAACTTGACTTACAAAGACACTTTTATTACCCAGTGTGCCTCTAGCCAAGCTTTCTCTTTTCCCACCTGAGTTGCTGTGAAGGTAAACGGTTCTTCATGACAATCTTCTGCTAATCTCACTGTGGCGTTGGTACCACCTGGTGCAGTCTGCTGCGAGAGGAGCACCTGCCTGTGAATGAAGAAAGGTGACTTCTACTCTTGGCTCTGCCTTTTAGTAGCTGTGGGGCCTGCAAGCCCCTTTACTCGCCGTGCCTCACCTTTTCCCATCTGCAGAAGGAGAACGGGTGGGATCTCCGAGGCTCCTTCTCCCCATAGATGTCATGTTGTTGCCCTGTCATTACTTGCGAGCTCCAGAGCCACCTTCCTGGAAACTCATGGTCAAATTAGCCGTGGTGGGTTCCAGGGTAGTGTGAGCCACAACGTCATCTGATTGGACTGGCCAGGTGCTGTCCAGCACCTCCTGGGTCTCATGGGTGTGACTTTCCTAGCACTCCTACAAGCAATTCAGCTTGATTCTGCCTAATACCTAAATGAATCTGTAAGAGTCCTATTATTTCCTTCAGGGCAAGAAGACATTTAGTGCTCCCAGACCACAACAGACTGTAATAGTCCCGTATAAATCCCCTGCGAGTGGCTCTAATGCCCTAGCATAGTGAGCTTGGACCTAGAAAGCCTCAACAATTAGACCCTTTGCCTAGGTTCCATCATAGCGCTTATCTTGAGATGAGCTTCAGAAAACAGTGCTCTTACATTCCTTTACTCATATGGGTGCTCACATCCCCTCCTTTCTGAAAATACTGCTACCCATGTAGTTCAAGCTCTCCTTACTTCTTTGTCCTCTGCAATCTGTGCTATAGCTCACCACAAGATTTCCCTGCTCAGAGAATCACCCCACAGTAATTCTAAATGTGTCATCAGGCAGCCCGGCTAACGTGGCCAGCCTCACTCCAGGTGCTCCTTGTCATGTTCTTGCCTACTAGACGCTTGCCATTTCCAAGGACACACGTCCTCATACTGTGTCTTGAATATGCTTTTCCCTATGCCTGAAATGCCTTTTCCCTACTTTTCCATAATTTTTCTCATCCTTTAAAACCCAGCCCAATGTCCCATTCTGTGAATGCTTTCCAGAAGCCCCAGAAGAAACAGTCACTCCTTCCTCCGTGCATCCCTTTGTATGCATCTCTGAGTAGCATCCATCACATTTCCATGTTTGTGCCTGCTAAGCGGAGAGCTCCTGGAAGTCGGGGACTATGTCATATTAATCTTTTTGTCTTCATCGGTTAACACGAATGCCCAGCACTTGGTAGCCACTCAGTAATGACTGCTTGGTGGCTGAGTGGACGATTGGAGAGTTGGGATGCAATAGAGACCAAAGTGAACACATTAGATCTGGACAAGAAAGGGCCCTGAGACAGGCAAGAATGGCCACATTATACAGAAATTTCTATTTATGTTGGAGTAACTAATGTCAATGAGAATGGCATGGGGAGGGTTTGAACCCTGGGGACTATAAGAACAGTTTACATTTGTGCTGTCCAGGATGGCAGCCACCAGCCACATGTGGCTATTTAGCACTTGAGATGTGGCTAATTGTGGATTGAGATGTGCTGTGAGAATAAAATACATATCGGATTTTATAGACTTAGTACACCTATATGATATACGTATATATATCATATTTTATATTACATGTTGAAAAGACAGTACTTTGGATATATTGAGTTAAATATGTTATTAATATTTCACCTGTTTCTTTTTCCTTTTTTAAATGTGGCTAATAGAAATTAAAGTTACATATGTGACTTACATTATATTTCTATTGGTCTAGAAAAACTCTTCTAGAAGGTGCTAGGAAATTAGTTGATCGACTGTGTATTAGGATCACAGAGCTGTGACTAGTTCCTATGAAGCCAAAGCAATGGCTCTTAAACTTTATTTGCCCCAGCACATCTAAGGGATAGGACACATTCCAGTCATATCAGAATCTCTAAGGGTGGCTGGAGGAAAATAGTGGGAAGGCAGGAATGGTTTATAAAACTTCCAAGTAATTTAATGCACTGCAAAACCCAGTATAACCTGGGCCCAGGGAATGTGTGGGAGTATGCTGCCCACATTGTAATGGTTGTAAACTATCTTCACCTGCTATGTTCTAGCTACAGATGAAAAGCTTTAATCCCCACTTCCTTACTAAGCTGTATTTTGGTTTGGCATTAGAAGCGGGAGCTTGAGAACTCTATTCCTATGTAACCACCATAGCACTGCATGCTGTAAGATTCTTAGTGCAACCTGCTGTGGTTTTTGCTGTTTTTCTAACATGTCCCTAGCAAAATAATAGCACAGGCAGAAGGTTTCTGCAGTGTAAAAATTAGTAAGGGCATGGAAATCAGAATAGAGAATGTCTTCATCTTGCCACTCCTAGACTGTAAGGATGTTTGCGTTTCTTGGACTCAGTTTCCTACACATTATGCGGTGGACCTGGTACTGCTGCCACAAATTCAGGGATGCTCTCTGGCCTTCTGCTGTGCCTTGACCATCTCTGAAGCCCACTCCAGGCCTGCATGTTGATGTTCCCTGCCAGCCTGGGACTCCTGCTCTGACATCTGCATGTAATGAGGGACATTGTCAGGCCCTTGCATCGAGGTAGAACCACATTCACTGTCGGTTCACGCAGAGTGTTCTCTATTGCCTGTGCCTGCAGGTGGCAAAGTGCCACCCTCCTCCTCACACGTAGGCAACACCATGAGCCTTTTCTGCCATGTTTTATATTCACTCAGTCTACTGAGAGGCAAAGTAGAAAAAGGAGAACTATCTTTGGGTACCTCCTCCCTTTTAGGATGATGATACCATCCCATTTCCTTTTCTATGCAATTAATTTATGGGGAAAAAATTAAATCCAGCTATTAATAAATATGTATTTATAGGACAGCCAAGTCTGGAAATCATAGTCATAGAACATAGAGGCTTTTGTGGAGTAAAATCAGAAAGCCGCCAATCTAGGGTGTAAATGAAGGATTGACAATTGAGTCAGTGTTGTCACAGAAACATTTCTGTGCTTTCCAAATCCGGCACTTCTCAGATTGATTGTACTTACTTAGGGGAGAAGAGGGTAGTGTTCCACCTCCACCTCCCCAAAAGCCACTTCTTCGGTTTCCTCATCTGTGAAGTAAAGAATGAATTAAATGATCCCTAAAGTGCCTTCTGGCTTAGGTCTTCTGTGGGTCTCTATATAAATGAGACATCAAAGGAACTTGCTGGGTTTCTCTCCTTGTTCACCCGGCTAGAAAGGGTGGACTCATTAACAAGCAGCAATGTTGCCAAAGGCCTGGTCATCAATAGATGAAGAAGTGAAGATGCTAGAAACACTATAAGCACGAGAGTGATCTGAATTGTTATATGATTTTTTTATTCCTACATCCTGCCCACCTTTCCTATCCTTGTTCTGAAGTACCATTTCATCAATCCACTTTTCCATCTCTTCTCTCCCTTTAGTGGGTCGTCTTAGGGGTTGTGGGCCCAAGTTTCCTCTGACCATGAATCATATGAATAGGCATTAGATGTTTCCTGGGGAAGCCCTGCCTTCTACTTAGCACCAGATGCCCTCAGCAGCTGGCCTCCTGGATTTTAGCAGCTACACCTCACCCTTCACTCAGAGCGCAGGGCTCCTGCAGAGGCAGCTCCTGCTGGTGGAGCCAGGACTTTTGTCATGGTCACAAACTCTAGGTAGGTTGTGGCTTGGGTACTAACAATAAAAATACTCAAAGACTGGCGCACACATGCGCGCGCGCGCACACACACACACACACACACAGAGGTCACAGGATCTCTCATAGACCAGGAGATTCACCATTCTGCAGTAAAACATAAAGAAATCTCAAGGATGCGTAGATCACACACACACTGGGAAGACTACTATCGAAAAAAAAAAGAAAGAAAGGGACAGAGAGAGAGTGAGAGAAGGAGGGAAGGAAAGAGAAAGGAAGGAAGGGGAACATAACAAGTGTTGGTGAGGATGTAGAGAAATTGGAACCCTTGTGCACGTAGGAATGTGACATGGTGTAGGCACTGTGGACAACAGTATTATGGTTCCTCAGAAAATTAAAAAGTAGAATTATCATAGGAGCCAGCAATCCCACGTCTGGGTATGTTCTTAAAAGAATTAAAAGCAGGAGCTCAAATAGATATTTGTACACTCATGTTCATAGCAGCATTACTCACAACTGCCAAAAGGAGAAGCAGTGGATGAACAGATAAAGTGTGGTATACACATACAATGGAATATTACTCAGCCTTAGCAAGGAAGGAAATTCTGGTATGTGCTACAACATGGATGAACCTTGAGGACATTATGCCAAGTGAAATGAGCCCGTCACAAAAGAACAAATATTGTATGATTGCACTTATGTGAAGTATCTAAAGTAGT
>CAUYPO010117447.1:0-32823 GCA_963574435.1 Cheirogaleus major | reverse complement strand
TGTTTTACAATGTTTTCTCCATTTTGGGGGCATATTTATTTTTCCATACATACTTTAGATCATTTTGTAAATTGTTAAACCAAAACCTCGTTTAGATTTTGATAGAGTATATTAAATGTATGTTCCATATATTAAAATAATTATAACCAATTTTAATTTATATAATGTGTGAATTTATTATTTTAAGTACATTGACACCCATATACTAGCAATTTATGCTTGATTAACCTATGGGTACTGCTGAATATTAGTATGGGCCTCTTAACCCTTAGAATCCCCACTCTGCATTGCTACATTGACGCTTAAACACACACAGAATGCATGCTACAGGACAGCAGACACCAGAATGACGACAAACTGTCCTGACTGCTTTTTTCCTGATTTTCATTAAGTAACTCCCAAATATAGAGATATCATAACATTATTAATGAGACTGAAGGCAACAGTTAAAATCATATATGGATATTAAAAGTGTTTACTGTGAATGCCTTATTTAGAAGAATATTATTTTATGCCCCAAAACTGAAAATTGAAAGTTGTCACAGATATTTATAAAATGCCAAAATTAATGATTATAGGTAAAATGTACTTTGAGGAGCTGGGCACTTAAAGAATACTATTTCATAATTAAAAAATAGTTCTCAGTATTCCTCTCATGAAAAGAAAACATGAATACCTCACAAAGGTATGATAAAGATTTGTGTGATCAATAATTGGGTGAGGAAAGAGAGGCTGAAAAAAAAATATTTCTTGTCCATGCTAGGATAAACTTAACCTTTAACACTGCAGCTGCTAGGCTGCTTTTGTATTTCACATATCAAATTAAATCTTAAATCGGGGGCTTATAAAAATTCTGATTTACAGTTTTCAATAAAGCTGGGAAAAGTTATGTATTATAATAAAATAGTAGCATAAATAGTCCCCCAAAGTGAATAGTTTTAAAATAATTTATATTTGGATTTTTGTATTGGTATTCAATACAGATACGTGACAAAGCCTTCTTGTTACCCAAAAATGACTGTATATTAAAAGGTAATTCATGATTTAATGGAAATGCATATAATAAATACCAATAAATATTTAGAATGTTGTGAGAAATAGTCTTGGAAATTTCCCAATACAAGAATGTAGCAGTTAGGTTTCTGTGTATCAGAAGTGTGTGATTTCCTGAAAGGCTAAGATAGAGACTATCATAACCTTTTCTGCTGGCTTGTGAACCCCCTGGAAACCTGTTTTCCCCAATCTTGACATTTCTAACTCTCAGTGCTCACTAAAATGTAGACTCCTCAGAAGTCTTTCCTGTCTCCCTATATAAATAGTTTTCCCCATCCTACTTGTTTTCATCACTGCATCCTGTTTGCTTCCATCACAGCATTTATCACAACTAGTACGTACCTAATTATTTATTTCTTTACCTGCTTCCCCTACCCTGATTATAAGCTATATAATGACAAGGAGTGATATAGCCAGTCCTTCATGCGATGCTTGGCATAAAATAAACAATCCAGTAAGTATCTGCTAAATAAATGAAAGAAAGTAGAGATCGGGTCTGAGAAGGTTTGTCTCTATTCGCTCTAAGTTCCATACCTGTGAGAGACAATATTAACAATAAACTCTTATTCATTAATCAGTCCTTTTCTTGAAAATTAAAAATTACCTTTTTGATTCACAAATTTTTCCTGGTATTTTTGGTTGGGTTTTGATGGGCACAGTCCTGAAATCACAATCCCAAACTCCTCTTTTCTTCCAAGCACTTTTTTGTAGTGGTTCCATGTATAATGGAAAAGGTGAGTAAGTAAACAGGATCAAAGCAAGGTAGTATTGTTCCTGTTGCTCTATCCCTTCCAAGAGGAATGGAGGCTAGATTGCTTAAAGATATAGCAAGTGTACAACCATGAAGCAGGGTCCTCACCTTCCTGACACTTAGGCTGGGGATCAGAGAATAGATGAACAGGTGCAAGGAAGAGGGAAGGGAAGCATCCTTTGGACTGAAGGAGCTATTCCAGACCACACTGTGAGTGCTTAGAGGTATTTTTCTGTGTTTTATAAGTAACAACTACAATTATTTCCAAGCACATAACTGTAGTTATCCATAGAGAATCCAATAAAGGTCAAAGAATCTGACTGAAAGTATAGTTTCTGGAACTCAGCCAATTGCTGGCTATATCGGGGAAAAACCAAAACAAAACAGATAAAGATATGAGGTTCTGAGCACTAAGAAACAAATGAGCCATTCCTGGATGTAGCAGTCTCAGCCTTCACTGTTTCATCCTTTCTAACAAATCAGAAGAACAAGGAGTCCTGAAGAAGTCAAGTGATGTCTAAATAGAATTTCCAATTTAAGAACAAGGATATTAAAGATGACATGAGAATGCTGTTATCCTAAAACTCCTACCTCTCAAGTAACAAAGTCTTCCGTGAGATGATGTATGATATAAGACTCTGGGGAACATCAGGTTTTTAGAAGGAGTATCTGAAGAGAGAAAAAAATCTAACTGCTACTTTAACATTTCAGAAACAATACTACTACTAATTAAGACTAGCTCACATTTATGGAGTGATTAAAATTTCTAGGCACTATGCTAAACACTTCACATTTAATCTTCGCTAATCTTCTATAAGAGCTATTATTACCTTAATTTTATAAACTGTGTTATTCATGAGTTTGGGGAGGTGGAAATGGTCTGAAATCATATTATTAAAAATATCTGACTGCAGGAGGAGACAGTGAACTTAATCACAGATGTTTACAGATTTTAACATAACACATGCCTAAGAAACATTTAGTAAACTTATTTATGTAAAACCATTTATATAAACTGATCAAATGTTTAAATCACAATTTTCACAGTGATTATTACTTTATGGTCATGTAATTATCCATGGTTCACAAAACCATTTGAACCCATAACATTGTATAAAGAGTTTCAATGTATGTATATAAGAGGAAAGTACAGATAACAATTCTAAATCTTCAATTCCTGGGGTGTTAGGATCTTGAGAACACTACGTTTAGTGAAAGAAAAAAAAAATTTGCTTTAAGACTTTTCCTACTGATTAGCAAAATACTGATTATATTTTCTTCCTATTAAATGTTTTTCTTTTACAAGATGTTAAGTAATTGGCTCAGAGTCATAGTTTTGAGGATCTTGGTTTAAGGCTGCTGTCCATTAGAGACGGTAGTGAAGAAAACCATTAGCAAAAATGTCTTTCTTCTAAGAAATGACAACAAAATCTTACAGCTGGCAGATATTATGTTTCCAAGAACAACTGATACCTTTCTGAACAGAGGAAGGGAGGAGGATCTACAAAGTCATCTTTGGCAATTTACATAAGGATTTAGTGAAAAACTTCTTCCATCTCGCCAGTAAAAAAGTGTTCAGACTCCCTGTGAACCACTGGTCTAAGCACAAGCAACTGAATGGAACATGTTGCTAACAATTTCCCATTGCATTTAGTTTCTGAAAGCCTCTCAGGTGATTATTACAACAAGCGTAAAAGAAATTGCCAAGCACCTAATTTTTTGTTTCTTTAAATATTTTTTGCCTTATTACTGTTAATATAAGCCACAAGTGTAACCAGATCCTGAAATGTTCAATAACAGGTTAAAATGTCCTCTAGCTAAAAGGAGCAATGATGAAAACGCAAATTTACCTTCTTTTGCCTAGCAGTCACTGATCTTAGAATTAAATTTCAGTCTTACATAGGCAACAAAATGATTGTTCTGCTTTTAATTTGAAAAACAAATGTGAATACAATGTTATTAAGTAAAGAACATAGGAGAAAATATTTAAAACATGTTTTTCATGGGTAATGTCAGCTATACTTGGGCATACGAGTATAAATACCTATATACCCCAGGAGTGCTTAATACTTTGATTTTCTATTTTTATTTTAACTAGTTTCTAGTTCTGATCCTATATAATTCATAACAGTAACTATTTGTATAGTTCACCATTTATATATTATTTTTATTTATATTATCACATTATCATTTAGTCAGTAAACACTTGGTACATTACTACCTTATGAAAAGTCCCTTGCTAAGTGGCTAAGAGGTAGTGCTATTGTTAAATTTCATTATCTAGGGAGGATATCAGAATAATATACAGCTAATTATTACAAAAATTCAGGCATCTAAAACCTTATTCCAAGGAACTTCATTTTATATAAGACTGACACAAGTTTATCACACAATGGTAGACGTATACCACAATGTCCATATGGTTTACAGGAGCTTGACATTTCCCTGTTTAGCATACAATAGTGGAATTGGAAGGTATACAGAATTATCAACATATATGAATTTTTATTTTGTAATATGACACTTCTGACCCATAGAATTACATATGGATCTCATCCGATGTATACAGAAATAGATTCAAAATTTAATGGTAAAGGTCATTAAACCTTTCTGCTTTACCATTCTAGAATATAATCCTGAAAGAAAAAGAACCTTTCTGAATTGTAACATTATGAACATAATGGAGGTATTAATAGCATACTACAACTGAGAAAGAATCAGGAATGTCAACAAAGTCCCTTAAAATAAAGGTAAAATACCATATGAAAGATGAAATGGAAAGGTAAAAGCTTGGACAAATTATCTCAAAATAGGTTCCTTTTCAAGAGCTCTGACATTTATAATGGGCAAAGGAGCAAAATCTTTTACCATAAACCTAGAAATTCCATTCATCTTCTGTTCTCTGACCTTTTTTTAAAAGCACAATCACATATGGATTTTTATTATTCACTTCACTTTAGTCCTTACTCTGAAATACTAAGTAATTTTCATTTATACAAGGAGCAGAAAATAACATTATGCTTAAAAACGCCATTTGTTTTCATTCTAACTATGTGTTTGTCTTTACTTACAAAGAGTGTCATCCCAAAGGCAAAATGCAATGCAAATGTTTTATGTGTACGAAGACAGGCTGCATCAGTTAACAATTAACTTGAAATTTGATGACAGCCTACAATCAAGGACATCAGCACAAGCAGAATGTAAATATCCATTTGTTTCTCAGAATAAGGCAAAATAGAAACATTTCAAATGAATAACTTGATGCAGATTTGGTTTAATTCATCAGGTATGCTTTAGAACTAGAAGACGGATTCACTTCTTAACATTTTAGATGACAAACACATTGTCAAAATATACTTGCAAATAGAAATAAAGCAATCCATTGACACCGTTATTTTGTTTTTTGATTATCTGACAGAGCATTCTCCTTAAAAAGGGAAAAGAGAAAATCCAGGAAGCAACAAAAGCAGTCAAAGTTTTTTACTGAGGTTACAGATAAAATAATTCTTTTATAACTGATATCTACAGTCAGTACTATTACATTGTTTGTCAACATTCATCAGTAAAGGAAACTGGCAAAAATCATTTCATAGGTTTCCATCTCCCTAGTGTAGGTTAAGCATTTTTGGAAGCATGGTGACCTCTTCAGGACACCACTACCATTAGACCAAGGTAGCCAAGGGAGCACAGACACTGTAATTTGCACAGGGCCCAAATATACTCCCTTTGGGCTCAATTACCTGACTTGTTGTAACAAATGTTTCCCCAGTTCAAACCATTTTATCTGACTTCTTTGGTATCGCATAATTTTCCATGTTATATTCCTGTTGCACATGTATGTGTGTGTATATTCATCCATTTTTGTCTAATCCATTTATTATCCTTAAAAGTTCTGAGCTAAAACCCTGCATGCATTATTATTTTCCTTTATGTGAAAAACCCCTTAATGGAATAGAGTTTGTTATTCATTACAGAATTCTTTATTAGAACAGTATGCCTAGCACAGAGTAGACCAACATGGTTTGAGAAAGGAAAGTGGGGTGTAGGAAGAAAAGGAAGTTTACAGTAATATTTGTATAAGGTATAATTTTATACTTTTGAATTATAAAGAGAAAGCATCTAACTACAAAATGTAAGAATAAAAATATCACAAACCACAGAAGTAATTGGAAACTGAAAATTCTGATCCTTCCAAAAGAACAGAGGATTCTTTCCTGGCAAAAAACCCCAAATCTGTTTGGCAGAGTACTAACACAAAGCTTACTTATAGAGATGTCTAAAAATAACTTGAACTATTTTTATAATTTTAAGTTGAATAACCTGAGAATATGAAAACCATTATTATAAATAAATCTCAAAAACCTCCTAGATGTAAAGATAATTTATTAATATGCCACTTACTTTGCTATGGCCATGCAAGCCCTTTTCCACTTACAATTGCCTAGTCTGGTTAATAGGTATGGTAGTATTACTTGGAAAACATCTGGTTTCAATTTGGATCTGAGAAACTTACGAGTCATCTTCACCCACCATGGCCAACCTATCAATAAATCATATTAATCCTACTTCCTAAATGTTCTTTAATTTTACATCTTTTTGTTATCATTACTGCAGTTTAGGCCTTTCTAATCTTTTGCCTAACTGGTCTCCCTAGTCTTATATGTTTACAAATTTTCATAATAAAAATGTTAAACTCTCCATCAGCAACAACAAACATTTAATTGCTACTATGTTATGGGCCTGAGAATTTAAAATCAAATAATTACTTTCATACTATCTCCTATGATGATAGTTAAGAGTTAAATTCATTATTAGCAACAAATATCTACTGGTTCATTTATTAAGAATTGTGGAGGTCAGGGGAGAGAGGGTACAAAAAAGCTAAGGAGTAAAGAAGAGGGAAGGAGAGGGAAAAAATCCATACACGTAAATGGCAAACAATGTAGTTGGAGAAGCAAGACATTTACTTTAGAAGATACTAGAGTATGGTAGGAATAACAGGGACGCAGAGAAGGAGGGGAAGCTATGGTGGAATAAGTAGGATTTGGTCTCAAAGGAAAGTTAGAGATAGAAAGGCTGAGAAGAAGGATAAAACAATCTTTTAAATGTTTTTAGTTCTCATTTTAGAACATGGGTCAGCAAAACATGGCCCATGAGCCAAATCCAAGCTGCTTTATTTTTTTGGTAAATAAAGTTTTACTGGAACACAGCCATGCTCCCTTGTTTACATATTTTCTATTACTGCTTTCACTGCATTACGATGGCAGAGTTGAGTAGTTGTGATGGAAACCATATGTCCTATAAAGTCTACAATATCTAATACAGTATTTGCCCCTGATGAAAAAGTCCTGGAACAAGGGTTCATCCATTTTTGTCTAATCCATTTATTATCCTCCAAAGTTCCAAGTTAAAACTGTTTATATGCTGTATGCATTATTATAGCCAGCTTCATAGGCAGTGAGGTCTTGATATTAGCATATGAGAAATGAGGAAAGCAGTACCATTTACTTTAATATCTTTGTTAAATACTATTATTTTAATAAAGTTTACTTCTGTCTACTCAAACATGTGCAGTGTTGCACAATTCAAAAGTGATAAACGAAAAATTATTAATTGATAGCTATTGGGAAAGAAATCAGTTATATTAAATTTAGTCCTGGGTATGCCATGATCACCATTTGCGTTCACGGTAAGTTATAAAAAATATGGCTTGTGAATGGAATCAATCAATCCTATGACAAATCCTTGTACATTACAGCGAGGGACATTAATGCAGTGGGTGGGGCAGTGAGCACTTGTCTCTGCCTATATACAGTTTACTACGTGGACAAGCAATAGACTAAATTCTAAGAATGTCACATCACACCAGTCGCTATCACACTCACTTAGAAAGCATAAGGGTAATAATATCTTAGAGAAAAGTCATTCGTATGCCCCTATTTTTCTATTTTTATATCTTGTTTCATCTTTTTCTGTTTCCCGTGGCTTTTCTCTTGCATATTAAATGATTTAACATTAAATAATGTTTTAAGTATATGATCTTTGGAGCAAATTAGGGAAGTTTGCTTTTTTCAACAAATATTATCAAATAGTAAGCATTTATAAAGGTCAAGCATACTTTTTTGCTGCAAAATTTAAGATTCTTTAACACTTAATCCATTTAATTCTTTTAAGCATGGTTTACTCAGTTGTACTATGTGCCAGGCACTGTGCTAGACAGAGGGATGGCACCTTGACATGAATAAAATATGGTTCCACCCACCCTTCGAGAGGCTCCCAGAATGTGCTGTACATGCAACAATATTTAAACAACTTCAGAAGAAGAACTGAGTAGTTTGAAGAGTTTAAAATGAAAAATTTAAGTAAATTTCTATTGCCCCAAGACTTCAACAGATACTGCTTGAAAGCAGTGGTTCTCAGACCTTTTCATCTTATACTACAAAAAGGTTTCTGAAATATCCTGTTTCCTTTGCTTCTTAGTGTTAAAAAAAATGAGAACAAGAGATATATCTGAGTGTGTATATATATATATGGATTATATATATAATCCATACCTTTTTCAATATCCTTTCCCCCTAATTGAGGACTCCTGATATCCCCAAGTCATGGGGACGTAGGCAGAAGATCCTAATGCAGATCATGAGGCAGAAGAAAACAAGTTTTCATTCCAGCAAAGACCTAACAACACTCCCCCCAGCCCCACCGCCCTGTATTTTTATTGCTAACTCTGCAACTGTTAACTGAGTGACTGTGGAAGATGAACATTGTACTATTCTGGCATCAGCAGGCTGTTTCTAGATTCAGCAAGGGATGGAAGCCTATTCTTATCTCTTCTCAAAATCTAGGGGATTCTAGACCATGACTGTTTTCTTGCATTGGGAAGGACAGCTGGACAGGTAGATGGATCAGGAAAGACAGATGAATCAAAGTGGGCATGGATAGCTATGAAGATGTGAAATGTTTCATGCTGCTGAGAAGAGGCAGTCAGAAAACTGGCTGTCTGCTCTTCTCAGTAAGATACAGACAGGATTGTGATGAATAGGAAGAACAGGTGCTGCTGAAAACTGCAGTGACTCTTCTGTATCAGGGATTCCTTTTTAAGCAATATTCAAACGTTTTATAAGATGGGTTCAATTCAACTCTAAAACAGGGATTTAATAAAGACAATGGGGAAAAAGCTAATTCCTCTCTCTTCTCATAAAGAAAACTAAGGCACAAACACATGAGGCAAAACTTTCGTAATGTTGTACTCTTTTACTTCTAAGTAAATAAGGCCTGGAAAATGGAACTATGAAATTAAAGAGAAGGTATATGCAACCCAAAAGCTCTGGGCATAGTGATTTTTCCCAGTACCTGCTTTGGAGCAGCAGCTCAGGAAGGCCCATTGAGATGGCCAGTACTGGCTGTCCACAGTGTTTACCTCATCTCCACCATGGTTGACACAGTGGTCCTTTGCACAGGGAGGCTACTTTCTTAATACAGAATAAAGATAACCATCTGCATTTATCTCATTCAAACCTTTAACTTGCATCTTCTTTAACCCATCTATTCCTTCATCTGTTCTTGTTTTCTTTTCATCTTCTAATATGCCATGGTGTCCAACTCTCTCTTCCTCTATATTCAGCCATGTAATTTAACGCTATTATAATTTGAACTGCCATTTTAGTTTTCTCCAGGGCTTTTATACCTCTTATTTTAATTTAACCTTACAACCACTGATCGTGAGGTAGGTATTGTTAACCCTCTTTTAAAGGTGAGGGTTGGAAAAATTCTTTGGATATTAATACATATACTTCTTTCCAAAAGGTAATTATTTTTACCTTTAAATTTGTTTTTCATCAGAAAAACTAGGGAAATGTCTCTATTGTAGGTAAACCACTATGCATGCCCTGATATGTGAAAAAAATTGTGAGAGATAGTTTCATTGTTGCCACTGTTAAATTCTAATTACTGAAGAACAGTAGTACCAACCTGTATTCCCTGTTCCCATATTTCATTATCATCTTATTTTGAATATTGGTGGGGGTTCTACTGATAATGTAGCAAGACTCTCAAGAAGGAAAAAAATCAGTTATTCTCCTGGTTTTCTTTCCTAAGAAAAATTTGCAAAAGAAATAGGTTTCTTTCTATGAATGGTGCTTTTACGAATATCTTTTTCCTACTGGTAGTTTATTTGGCCAGAATTGAAAAACTTCTGAATACAATGAGAATATATTTTTCTCTTTTGTTTTCCATTATTATTTGTGGGACCACAAAGACATGAGTGCTGATGTGATTTAAGATTTTAAAGGAAGCACTTAAACATCAGAGAGGTTACTTAAATAAGCAAATAATTAGACATTATTCCAGAGTTATTTTTCTGTCAAACTGGACTAACAGTACTAGAAATGACAAATATTAGGTACAACCATCATAAATTAACTTCTGAAATTATATTCTTATTTTAAATATCCAGAGGCAAAATTAACTGAATTTTCAAATATATTTAGGGTTCAGAAAATCACAGATATATTCTTCCATGTTCTTCTTTTATCATCATATTTCTTTCATTGATTCACTGGCTAATTCAAAGCTTCACTCATCCATTTATTCATTCACTTTTCTTCTATCATTTCTGTATTATTATCTCTAGGTCAGATCTTTCCCCTTGGTGCTAGGCATAAATACTCACTTGCCTCGTCAGTAACTTCATAAATATTTTACAGGTACTTCACATTCAGCATGTCCCAAATTAAACTTTAAATTCATAATTTTCATCCACAATGCCCCCACTTCCAAAATCTGCTCCTCTTTCGGTGTGTTTCTTGAGTGAATAGAGCCCCAGTATCCAGTTGCATAAGCCAGAGACCTGGAAAATGTTTTGATTCCACCTTCTCTGAAAAATTCCCTTCCCTGTATCCACTCTTCCCTCAGCATGGTCTCCATTCTGTGACCAGAGTGGTTTGCATGAAACATAAATTTGATCTCCCCTATTTAAAACCCTACAGTAGCTTGCCATTGCTCTTACAATTGAGATCAATCTCCTAAACCTAGCCTATCACAGGGTTTCGTCCCTGTCACCTCCCTGGTCACATGTCAAGTCAGTATTCAACCCAGTCATAATTTGATTTCCTTTCAATGCCTTGATAGGTCATTTTCTTCCCAATCTCCATGCCTCTGTCTCGTAATTGATCACTTCCTCTCTTCTCTTCCACCTTTCCTTAGTTACTTCCTAACTTTCAGTTCAAATGTCACTTCTTCAGGGATGCCTTCCATGGCCTCATGATCTTACTTTTAAATGCTCTTGTATGAGTATCTGTTAATGCGTATCTTGCTTACTTGATAGACTTTAAGCACCAGAGGACAGAGACCCCAGCTTATTTGCTCAGCATTTTATTTGCAGCACTTACCCTGTGACTGACATCTAGAAAACACTTTGGTGCATATTTGATGACTTCAATTGAACTAACATTTATGAAGCACCTGCCAATGTGGTTGTTTTTCAACACCCAGATGTTTACAAAGTAAATAAAGTATTCTTTAATAAAATTGTGTATGTGGTAGGGGGAGTGGATGAAATCTTTTTAAGTGCTGTTAAATATGGTAAAAGGTTAATTAGGAAATCTCTTGGTAATTAAGTTTATTTTTAATGAAACTGATCATATAAAATAAATTCAATAAATGATTCTAATATCTGTTGGTGGCTCTTACAACTTAGACTGATATATGCTAATTGTTTTTGTCCTAGTACAAATGTCCTTCAGAAATCCTATTCTTTTTTCTTATTAACTGCACTATAAATAAGTTATCAAGATATTTTTATATCTTCATCTTATTTCTCTCATTTTCCTTGAGAGTAAGGACCATGTCTGAATAGAACCTTTTACAAAGAAAGCATTTAATACATAAGTTTTGATTGATTTAATTTGTGGAAAATAAAGAGGCTGTAGAAATTACAAATAAAATGAAAAATGTCATCAGATGAGATTATATGATATCATAAAAGCAAAAATATAGAAATCGTAATAATCTGTTTCTATTAGAATATATACTTAAATATAAATTTGAAATGAAAATTACAATTTCCTTTCCTTCATACAATATATATTCAAGAAAAAAACAAGTCTTAAAAATTTATAACATGGTATAATGTGATTTTAAGAAGGGCAAATTCTTAAATTACATGCTGAATATGTTTTCATTTGGTTATAAAGAGGCTTATAGATTATTTGTATATGATGCCATATGGTTATGTCCTGCCTGGGATTTTTAAAGATCTTAAGTAGCAGATACAATTATTTTAATTTTATTCCTTCATTAATTTATGTAAGTAAATAGAAGCCTAATTTTAAAGAGGCAAAGTGAGAATTTTAAGAATGAAAGGAGAAATATTACTCAATGGGAACTAAAGTTCCTTGTTACACAGTCTCTATCTTAAATGGTAAGGAAGTACCCTGGAACTGCCCTAGTCATACCATTCATATGCTCACATAATTTACATAAGGAATGGGCAAAGGGCAGATAAGGGAGAAAGAGGCTAAATAAAATATTTGTCTCCTAAGCACTCTACTCCATAATAATACATCTGTTGTTTACTGTCAATTATTTTGAAGTATATAATACTTTCTAGTATGTTATCCATTGCTGCTTTCTTAAGCCCTGACCATTATCTGAGATAGGACAGAGTCAATAAAACAAATAACTACTGTTAGATGAAAAATGGAACGAAATAGGATTATATTCACCTTCCCTGACCCTTGGAAAATGAGAGTATTCTGAAAAGAGCACTGGAACTGTCACACAGTAGCTCTGGAATGATCACATTCAAACAGTTCAAAAAATTCCCTACGTATTCCAAATTCTTTATTCTAACTCATGACGGAAGAAGAACTTTGGACTGTATGTATAATACACACAAGTGTTTATCAGATAGAATTACTTCTTTTTTCATTTGTACATTATAAAGAAATGAATCAGTGAAAAAAAGGGAGAATTAAAATTTATGGGTGAAATAACTTATAATTATTGTTCTACAAAGTCTTTAGTCATCTAATAGCAATCAGTCAAAACTCCAGACCTGTTTTATTTATTCATTAATTTATCCATTCATTCATTCATTCATCATGTCAGATGTTTATTAAACTCCCACTATATGAAAAGTACCCACTGAAAAATGTTCACAGAAAATTTTCACTACTTCTTTCCCCCCAAAAAGCAAATGAAACTGGGCAATAAAAAAAGTTCAGCATTAAAAGGTCAATTTAAGAACACAAAATAGGCAAGTGTTTTTTTTCCCCTGTAATACAAATCTGTCCATAAGCAGAAACAAGCATACCAGACCACAAAATAGTAATAATTCTAAGCTATTTTATAAAAGCATTTAATATTTATTACAATAGAGGTCATTTTACCCTACAGTACATAATCTTACTTTAGAAAGATATGGCCTTTTTCATACTAAACATAATTGCAAGTGAATAACATCTTCTCATTCATGTCACTTTCGTTTTACAGATATCATTAATTCTCCAAAAATTAGGCATGATCTATTCTCATTATGAACTAGCAACAACAGTTATTTACTTAGGTATAAGTCATAAAACCAGAGACCCCCAAGGAAAAAATGTGACCCTATATAAATTATGCATATATTTAATTTTACTTTTCTCTCTAAATCAAGGATTCTATGAACTAGGAGACCATTTATGAGGTATACTTTTTAAAGATCTATAATTTATTTGGGAAACATATGCCCAACTTAAATGCAAAAAATTGCAGATGAGACCTTGAGTACCATTCATTTCAAGGTCTTATTTTTCTTCTATTACAAGAATTATAAAATTAGTGTGGTAAAAAGAAAATGCCAAATGGAGTGCTACTCTGTCCACCTTCCTCATGGCTATATAACTAGCACTAGGACAGTACTCAGCATATAGTGGCACCCAGTAAAAAGAAAGTTATGAGTTATGTTTTTCCTTTATTTGCCGCATTGCAGTTTTACACTTTAATGTTAGAATTATTAGAATTACACATGAATTTGTGAGGAAAATAATACAGGAACACCAATTTTTGAAGTCTCTCTCAGAATATGAAGTATCTTTCACTCCCTTTTTCTCTTACATATTACACAGTTATCCATACCTTGATATGTTGGGGGATTGGGGTTCCAGGGCCTCCCTTGGATACCAAAATCCATAGATGCTCAAGTCCCTTATATAAAATGGTGCAGTATTTGCACATAACCTACGCTCATCCTCCCATATACTTTAAATCATCTTAGATTACTTATAATACCTGATACAATGTAACTGCTATATAAATACTAAATAGTTGTTATAGTTTAGGGAGTAATAGCAAGGGAAAAAAGTCTATACAGGTTCAGTACAGATGAAACCATCCTTTTTTCCAAATATTTTTGCTTCATGGTTTGTTGAGCTCACAGACATGGAACCCACGGATACAGAGGGCTGACTATATATAATTACCAGCAAATCCTGATGGCTCTACCCTTCAACATACATCCACAGAATGTGGCTACTTCTCATTATCTCTACCACTACCAACTTGTTCAATTCTTATCATCTCTCATTTAGACTATTGTAATAGCCCTCTAAATGCTCATCTTCTTCTGCACTTGCTCCCTTAGTCTATTTTCAAAAAAGAATTTTAACTGATTCTTCAAACACCTAGGACAGATCAAGTCAGTCCTCAATGGCTCCCACCTCATGCAGACTAAAAGCCATAGCACTTTCAATGGCTTACAAGGCCTTTGTGACCTGGCCATTTAATAACTAATTTCATTTTCTGTCTTCCTTGTTGGACTACTTTGGATACACCTAGGATGCCCCTATCTCAGGTCCTTTTTGCACTTATTGCGAGGAAGGCTCTTTTCACTGATAATCACACAACTCACTCCTTTATCTTCTTTGGGTCTTCTCTTAACACTCTATAAATTAGTGCCCTTTTTCACCATCTCATTCCCTTTTATACTATTTTATTATCCTCTACATCACTTATCAACATGTAGAATATTTTATTTTTACTTATTATTGCTGCCCCTTACTTCTGTAAGTTCCATGATGGTAGGGCTTTGTTTCATTCACCAGTATAGCCACAAAATCTAAAAAAGCACTTAACCCAAACATACTTATTGGTAACATTTAGCTAAAAGAGTAAAGAAAAGTAAGGTAGCAGACTGTAGAGAAATGGGCTGGAGATAGAGATGAACTGTCTAGAGGTATCTATCTTTTAACTTTGCGTTTTCCCCAGAGTAATGATGAGGCCTGTTGACACTGGGTTTGGTACAAAAACCAGTTGTATCAGTAGAGTCCTATATTTAAAACATTATATTCAACAAAACTACATAGATGGATCAGTACTCCCTGAATGCTGCTGTAAGCTACATTATCATATAGCAAGAAAATGAGCTCACATTCAACAAGTCCCTAACCTGTTCAGGTAATGTTATCATTAGAAATTGGGGACCATGGTAAAGTATCCTGCATTTGCTCTTACTTTATGTGGCCATCTTTTTCTGGAAAGTTTCTGTATCTTTGGCTAAATAGACAACTTAATCTAATCTTAAAATGTTATGGACATGTGTGGTCTCCTCCTGGTAAGTTGTGGTACCCTTGAAATGCTATATGGATATTTCCTAGTGGAGAGTCTTGAGATACTCCTTTCCTACTTAAGTAGCTTTGCCACCTCTAACTCAAATCAGTGTGTCAGAGTGAACATTATTGTCCTCATTTTATATTAGAAGAAACAGACGCATAGTAGGTAATTTCACTCATTCAACACATTTTTACTGCACACCAACTAGATGCTGGTACTGTTTTCTGTATTAAGGATTAAAAAATGAACAAAATAAAGTCAGTGTCCCCATGGAGCTTACATTCTAGTTGGGGGAAATAAGCAATAAGAAGTAAATCTGCATTTTATATGTGTGTGTGAATACATACATACATACACACATATGCACACACACGCATATATGTATATGTTGATATAAATAAAATAATTGTCAGGCGATGGTAAGGACTGTGACAAAAAACAAATCAGGGTAAAGGTTATAGGGAATGTACAGGAGGAGAATGGGAGGAGGTACAAAGTCACATAGCTAATTTGCCGCAGAGCTAGGATCCACAGAGCATTCCAATTCTAAATGTGTAGTCTTAACCACTATGCTGAAGCTGCTAAGTGGCTCTGCGAACGGTAGGCATAATGGATATCAGAATTGGCAATGTAGGGGGAAACAGCCTGATTTGGTGCAGAAACACCTTAAAAGGGATGCCTGGGAATGAAAAGTACTTCTTGTAGTGCTTTTGTATTTTATAAAATAAAGAATATTTAAAAACAATAATTGGACAAAAAAACAGTAATTCTTAAAATTACTGAAATGAGTCAATATCTAGCAAATAATACAGGCTAGAGTTCTCTAGTTCCATATGTTAATTGCTCCAATCCTGCCTCGGAGGCCAAAAAGTAGGAGACAATTTGCAAGCCAGAAGGCTAAACTTGTTTCTATGTCATCCATGTTCTGATGGATTCCCCAGAGGCCAGAATTTCCATCTGACTGAGACTAATTAGTAAAAGTGAGCTATGTTAGTATAAATCAAGTTTGACTTGAGAATCAGAATTTAACCATTGGTCAACCAAATCTCCGGGGTAATCATGAACCCAACTCTACTGTTGTAAGAGTTGTATAAGCCCGTTGTATGGATTCGGTAGGATCTAGGACTCAAGGACTACATGGACCAACTGCAGTCCTTATATATGGAAATGTGTGGGAATGAATCAGCCAGGAAAATATAGAGATAATACCTGTAAAGGATTCTCTTATCCTTGCAGGAGGCTTCCTCTAAATCAGCACTAACTAAATGATTTTAAGTTTTGCTTCATACAAGAGAAAAGGGAAGAAACTGAGAAATGTATCTAACACATGGTTGCAGCTTTTTGTTTTGTTTCACAGTCTTTGTCATCAGTTCAGAATTGCCTTGAATTTTCATCTCACCTGCTGTGTGACACTGGACAAGTTAGTCTTTTGTGGCCCAATTTTTTCTAAGTGAAATACAGTTAAATGGTACCAACCTCACAGAAATATAAGGCTTAAAGGAACGTACTTGGCAAACAGTGAGCGCTCCATGAATGTGTGATAGCCATCTTGTGGAGCCTGCTTAGTACATGTCCCATCTTCTGAGAACTACCCATTTGCATAAACAGATTGGCTCCTCTAGCTCTAGGTAACTGTGACCCTGCACACTCTTCCCTGCCTAGCCATGTTATTAACACAGGGGTCACTTAATAAAAGGCTAGGACAATCGATTCTTTTTGCCGAAAATTTGAAATTTGAACTAATTAGTGGTAGATGTTGGCCCGGAAGGTTATATTGACTCAAATGTCATTTGGCAGCCCTTTGCAAATGGGGCAGAGGAATGTAGTCTTTCTTCAGAGCAAGAGGTAAAAGCAGCAGCAGCATAGCAAGAAGAAATAATGAAAGTCCTAGTGAATACAGAGGGAAAGACAGGAAGAGATGTGCTGCCTTGGTCCTCAACTGCTGCCCAGTCCCTAGTTTCAGGGATTTCAAGGGCTGAACTTCCTGTCTTTGAGTTCTGTGAAATAACTCTGACTTGTTACACTAAATCTACTATTGCTTAAGTTTGTGTAAGCAGTTTCTGCTTCCTGTAATCAAATATGCCCTAAAAGAAAAAAGATAACTCTAACCATGTGTAATTATTTAATGTAAAAGATCACTTTTTCAACACCCTGAATCCAAAATGCACTTACTATAATTGACTGAATAAGTCAGAAATAATGAAGAATATGAAGCATTAGCCAATTTTCTCTTCTATCATTTGTATGTAACATAAGACATGACTAACCCTAATCAAACCATAAAGTGGCATTAATGTACTCCTATTCCCTTCTTTCCCTCTCCTCTCGTTCTCAAGGACTGTCAGTCTGCTTACTGGATTGCCCTGACCCCCTGAACAGTCTCTTATATAAGTGTATCTTTCCTACCAGTAACCATAAATCAAAAGTTATCTGTCCTCTGACCCTTTACCCTAAATCTCTCATTTTTGTTTTCTAAGGCAGCACATAGATGCTCGGATACATTAATTTAAGCCAACATGTTAATTGATTCTAATGTAGAAGAAGGCCTCCTTTCATTCCTGGAAACACATAAGTGACTTTAGGGAAAAATCTCTTAATTAAAATGAGTGAAACTATTGGTGGGAAATTCTGACACCGAATCAAGTAGCAGGATAAATAATTTTTATAAAGGTGTTCTTGTGATATCTTTTGTATGATAATCATACTGCATTTGTAATACCAAACTGAGCTAGAAAAAAACTAAGGAAGGACCATATATTTTTGACACATTTAAATTATTGAGCAGTTCTCTCTGTATTGTAGAATTGGTTTAGGAGCTAAAAATACAGGTTAATATAATCAAAATTGCAATCAGATGTTAGAAAAAGAAAATCAGTCATAAATGCTTAGTCAACTGAGATTATCACATCTCTATGCTAATCCTGTGTTTTTAATTAACAGATAAAGCAGAAGAGGGGATCTAAACAATAGTATATAAAAAATGAAAAAATAAATTTTCAAGCTCTAATTAAATGGAGAAGCAATAACAAAATACTGCTTCATTCTGCAACTGCTCATTAAAAAAACAACAAAAATACCTTGGTATGTCTTTCTAAAATTACATTTCACAGGCTTCAGCATCCTCTTCTGTTTTTACTCATGATCATAATGAGCCCAGATGTTGAATATAAGCTGAGCCATCACGCGAAGTACCATTTGGCCTTCTGCCCCGAGTCTCCCAGGTGGTCACAAGATGTCTTTGCTATGGAAGGCACTAGAGTCTAATGCAGTGATTCAGTGTGTGGGCTCTAGAACCAGAGTGCTGAGATTTACATCCTGGATCTGCCACTTTCTTTTAATAGGATCTTGGGCAAGATATTCAAATTCCCTAACCATGAAAAATGGGTTTACTATTAGTAACTACTGTTGTTTTGGGTATTCATCCATTCACCTTTAAGTGTCAGCCACTGTTTTAGGCTTTTGGAATCCAAAAATGAACAATACAAGTAAAAATCACTGCCTTACAAAAGCTTACATTCTCAGACACTGCATCTAAAGCACTTAGTACAGCGTCTAATACAAAGTCAACTCTCAATAAATGTCAGCTGTTAGGATTACTAATACTTGAATAAGATAGAGTAAAACAGGGTATGTGTAAGAACAAAGGCAGCACATCTAAGATCTAGTAGAGGCGCTGCCGCTACTTGTCTAGGTGACCTTCATTTGGTCTCTCTGGGTCTCACTTATTTAAAGTGATCTTAAGGTGACTTATATTGAGTATATAGATAATAAGAGATGGAAATGATAAAGGGTTCAAAAATATCAAATATTTAAATTACTTTATATTTGTTTATTTTGTCTTTACTTTTACCATTTAAATGATAAAGAAGATGTATTAAATAAAAAATACTTTTTCAGGCCAGGCGCGGTGGCTCACGCCTGTAATCCTAGCACTCTGGGAGGCCGAGGCGGGCGGATTGCTAAAGGTCAGGAGTTCAAAACCAGCCTGGTCAAGAGTGAGACCCCGTCTCTACTAAAAATAGAAATAAATTAATTGGCCAACTAAAAATATATAGAAAAAAATAGCTGGGCATGGTGGCGCATGCCTGTAGTCCCAGCTACTCAGGAGGCTGAGGCAGAAGGATTGCTTGAGCACAGGAGTTTGAGGTTGCTGTGAGCTAGGCTGACGGCACGGCACTCACTCTAGCCTGGGCAACAGACTGAGACTCTGTCTCAAAAAAAAAAAAAATACTTTTTCAGTACTTTCAAAGCTTAGAGAGATCTCAAATACTAGGTAACCAGGTATAGTTAAAAACTGGACCCAAAACACTCAAAGATCATTGAGAAAAACGTAAATGATCAATATCATACCAAATCTTTTACTTACTAAATTATTAAGTCCCAAAAACCAAAATAAGACAGAAGCAACATCTTACTTTATCTTAAAAAGTACACATACGTAAGCCTTATCAGAAATCACTGGACGAGGCAATCTCCTTCTAGAACATGTAAATGAAATGTAGTAGTATTTCTTTCTGGAAATCTTAGCTTTCCTAAATTAGTTTTTCCAATGAGACTTAAAACTGGTCCCATACCTACACATCTTGACAAGATTATACATTTTTCAAGGTTTTATTACTTTTTGTTTCCAGTTAAAAACCATAGCATTTCAACTTTATTAAAATAAGCTAAATGTATATTCTCCTACCTTAGTCAAATTTAATGGTATACACGGCTCTTGGTGAGAAGGCTCATGATCCTTGTTTACTTGACTCAGCCCCATCTCTCCTTTGGAGTTCCCATTCTGATTAACATTGAGCCCTCTGAATACCACAACGAAGTCATGCTCTCTCACGCAAAGCATTGTAACTTTGCTTTCATCGTTTCTTCAACTGAATCTTCTTTCCCCTTCTATACAATCACATACCCATCCATCAAGTCTCACTCAAATAACATCCTCCATAAAGGTTTCTCTGATCATTCCCACCACAGCCCTCATACTGACAGTTCATATCAGACACTCTTGATATTACTCCCAAGAATTTTGTATAGTGTCACAAAATTTATTATCTCTTTGCAATATTATTATTTTTTGTTACGTCAATCAAGGCAGGGACCATGATTTTTGTTTTGGTATCCCCTGGCACAGAGTGGGCAACTGCCCGCATTTTTGTAGTACTGGAAATATCATTGTTCTCAACGGATAAGCAAATTCTAACTGAATAATAAAATAAATGTGGTCTGATACAATTTAATTTGTAAAGTTGTTAACCTACTCCATAACAAAAATATCATTGTGGTAGAGCAACCAAACATGAAGCACAAGATTTAAAATTAGAAAAAGAAATCATATTCTACTTAATCTTTCCATAGATACCAAATAGAAAACAATGGCACAAAACCACCTTTTAGAAATAAACCCAAATAAAAATAAATTTTAAAGGATTCATCAAGAATAAAACCATAAATGCCATCACCATTTAAATCTAGTATAACGTTAATCTTCAATCTACTTCAAAATTAATCAGGTTTAATATTCTTTATAGAGTGGTATTTGACAATCTAATTACATACTATTGTTAAGTAAATGCACACACATCACAAGGTTTATCAGTGTATTTCAAATAGTTATATAAAGTATAATTAGGAAAGAAAATTACACGTTCATCTATAGAATAATTCTTAAAAAGTGCCATTGAGTAAACCAAATTTCAAAATATCCAGCAATTTTCAAGCTATAAACAGAAACAGTTTAGAAATGTAGAGTATCATGAAAATTCCTTTGGAAGTTAAGTGGAAATTACAATAGGAACATTTTCCAAAGTAGGTCATTTCTTAATGCAATTACTTGTTTCCATTTTATAGCTGTCATATTTGTTTTTCTATAATGAAACACTGCTCTGCTCTTTTCATAATAATCAAAACAATAGAACAAAGCTAAAGAAAGAAAATGTGTCCCTCAAAGTTAAAGACACTATTTTGGGGAGAGACAATTAGAAATTAGAAATATTTTCAAGTATATACTGAGTTCCAGTGACCTCTAATTAATGAACAGGATAAAATTTGTAAGTTTATATAAAATTTAAAACATAATAAAATTTTTGCTTGGATTTACTGGATATAGACTTTGTAATTCATAGACATGCATTTATTTTAGTACTACCTGGGGTGTCAAAAATGGGACTTACTGCCTTTGCTCATTACTTAAAAAATGAAAGAAATTTTCAATCATGTTTTACATTTTTTTAAATTAATTTTTGAAATACTTCATTAGAAATTTTTCCAATGAGAGAAAAAACTTTAATTGTAGTAAATACTATATATTTTCTTTGATATTCTTAGGAGATAAAACGTAATGTATCTTGAAAATATCTTTTAACAATAAATCAAGTAAAATTCTGTTGCAATTACTACTGCTCCCACAGAAACAATACCATAGGCTGGGCACATGGGAACAGGACTCTACAGTACAATTCACTACTATAAAAATGCAGCACAATGAATGATTTATTTTCTCAATACAATTCCATGTATCGGGGAGGTACTAAAATGAAGAGAAAAAAACATGAATTCATCCAAAACAGCATTTATGCAACTTTGAAGAGGAACACAGAAGCACTGGTTGGAGTTACCATAAAATTCATCTAGCACTCATGATTAGCAAGGGAAATAAGACAGCAGATAATTTAGATGAATTCGGTGGAAGTGATTAAAGAAAAATGTTATATTGTTGCTATATTACGGCTAGTAAGAAAAATATCAAATATTTTAAAAAGTGAGAAAAGTATTTATGAGAATAAAGACAAAAAGAAGATATTCTGTGCCATGGATGACAAATTTGGGGCTTATGTGTTAATGTGCATCAGTACCCTGGCAGACGTGACTAATTGATCACTGGACTCTTTCTTCATGGCTGATTCTGGAATCCTCCTTAATATATACCACAGAGAGCTAGTACCCATCACTAAAAGTTGGCACTAATGCTGAAACCTATTTGTCAAACCTGCTCTCAGTGACAACGTTCAAGATGTTCAACTGGGAAACCTTCCCAGCAGGCAAATGGTACAGGACAACGCACAACCTGCTAGGATATGTGATCAAGCAAGGGTTGACTTTCAAAAATTTGTGAACACATGAAAATAATTAAAAAGCAAAATGGGAAGGTAACTTTATAGCAGAAAATGTTATGATTTGGAGAGGGGAATAAATTTTTAAAATCCATCCACAATCTAGAACGGTTTCAATTCTGATGATACAGTTACTTAGACACAGTCATCCATTTCCGAGGAAAGCAATCACTAGAAAAGTAGCTAGAAATTGAAACAATGGTTCCCTCAACTGCAGTGCACTAGAAATTAAAGAATATTAGCGGTAACTGAAAAATTAATAAAAATTTCAATACTGTGTACTTATTATGGTTTAAAACCACAGATAGTCTAATGGATGGAAAAAAATGTGAGACAAAATAACCACAGTAGAGAATTCGATACCCAAAGCACCTCAAAACCTCAGCAATCAAAATTATACATTTTCTCTAAATAAAAGGCAAAACTATTTGTGGTTACTTTTAGTACAGTGTTTACTACTAATGAAATAATGATAATATAATTCTTGTCCAAAAATCAAATTCTTAGTCTTAAAAAAAACAAACCTCTCATGTGATTTAATCTATATTCATAGAAAGTAAAACAGAAATACAACAATAGTTTAGTTTTGTCTTAATTTCCAGAAAAAATAGTGTCTCTGCTGAAATATATTTTAAAATATATGTAATTAATGATTCATATTTAAAATGAATTAGCTCATAATTTTAGTTCCGGAATAACTGAATACTAAGCAAAAATTTTTTAGAAAAATTAAGTCAAAATATCCATTGGCACTAAATAAATGTATAGTTAGGATGAAGGTAACTTTGTTTCACTGTAATTATGCTATACAATCTCACTACAATCATAAGTCAAAGGCTACATAATGCGACACCTACAAGAAAAGTGTGCCTCAGTAACGAAATCAGCTTGTATAAAGGTATAAAGTTTACCACAGCTCAGTCTGACAATGCACCCTGCTCTACATTAAACAGTATTATGCACTGTTTCTGGTGAATAAAAACTTCTTCAATTCTTCACTTCATTTTGCTTACATACACTTAGCCATATTTAAAATCTGACATGAATTCTGCAACAGATCTTAAGTTGTACTGACATAAGCAGTAAAGAATACTTTCAGCTACAAGCAACTATACCCACAATCTGTG
This sequence comes from Cheirogaleus major, assembly GCA_963574435.1. Classification (NCBI taxonomy): domain Eukaryota; kingdom Metazoa; phylum Chordata; class Mammalia; order Primates; family Cheirogaleidae; genus Cheirogaleus; species Cheirogaleus major. Next base: position 9,193 of record CAUYPO010117447.1, on the reverse strand, counting down.
AAGCATTAAAGACCTAGTCACTAAGTATAATCAGAGACTGCTTTCTAAAATATCCTTTGAAATAACTAGTATGCTAAAATCTTTTACCCTTGGCCAAATTGGCCATCATGAATCGCTATTTTACTATTGTGCTCTCCATGACTACATAAATAGTTTCTTTGGAAAATGAGAAAAGGTAACACATGATACAATCTGGTTTGATTATAAGGCTAAAGTTTCTTATATTACTAAATTGTAGTACATTCCATATCACTGTTATTCATGATTATAATAAAACAAATTCTAATTAGTTGGCAAGTCAATGTTTCATTAGGTACTTACCTCAAGTAAGAGAGAAAACAAGTGTTTCTGTAAACTATACAAACAGCTAGCAAAGAATGCTTTCACACAAAATATAAAACCAACAAGAAAATGTATGTTTTGTGAAAAAAATTTACTGCTGTACTGGAGCAAATATATCAGTTTTCTAGCATTATATTAATAAAACTAGAAAATGATTTAAAAATGTTCTCCTTACCTGTGTATACAGTTTTTACTCTCGAGATATAACATACCAGCAGCAGCATCTAATGAAAATTTCACTAACTGTTTGAGTTTTAGTTCATCCTTCTTCTTTCTCAGAAAGGAGAGGAAATCACCTCCTAGAGGAATTGACAGACGAACAGTAAGATAAAATTATGATGAAAGTCACATTTATTGACTATTAGGGATATCTGACAGAACAAAAAGCATAATACATTTGGCAGTGCTTTTTGTCCAACCTGCTTGAGGTGAGGATAAAAGAAAACAAGAAAAGAATATATCTTATTAGAAAGCAGACACTATAAACTTTTCTAGATACAGTTTAAGTACTTTAAGTGCTTCACACTGTATTATTACACAAAGCATAATAATATTCAAAGTCATACTTTTTCCTTTGTCACTATTTTTTCACCAATTTGCTTCACTAAAATTTTCTAAGGAATTTGATTTTTGCTACTATCAAATAAAACACTATTATTATGAGTTAAATAAAAAAGTAAATGATATTGGATTAGTTACTAGTGCAGTGATTGCTTAAAACACTAAACTATTAACAACATCATCACTGACTGTAGTGTCAGAAAAATAAAAAAGCTATGATTTTGAAGAGATTTAGTTACTGACTCGGATTGCATTTTTGTGTATTACATGAATCCCAGTGATGTCTTAGAAAAACTTCTTTATACATCATGGTCCAAGAAATATGTAACATGAGCCACATAGTAAGTTTAAATTTACTGGCAGCCATATTTTGAAAAGTTTTTTAAAAGGTGAAAAGGTCAAATTGATTTTACTGATATATTATCTTGAACCCAATATATCTAAAATATTATATGAACATGTATCAATATAAAATTCATAGTTGATATACTTTTAATCATATTCAGTCTTTAAAATGTGATATTTATTTTACATTTATGGCACATCTCAATTTATGATGCAAATTTTCATCTGAAATATTTGATCTGTATTTGGATTTTTAAAAATTTACAGTTGAAAAAGTAGATTCACATACCCACATTGTTCCAAACATGCTTAGAATTTTCTAATAACTGAATCGAGTATCAAGTTTTCAATTTAAATCAATTAAAATTAAATGAAATTTAAAATTCAGTGTTTTAGAAGCACTAGTCACATGTGAAAATTCAAGAGCCCCATATGGCCTGTGACTAACCATATTGAATAGTGCCACCTTAAACTCTGCATTCACTCTTAATGCAGCATTAAAAGCTATGGCTTGTTTTCTTTTTAAAAGTTAGTTATAGTTTATTGTACTATAAAAAAGTTAAAGTATACTAGAATACATGTTCTCTAAAAATAATCAATCCCATTTTCTCTATTAGGCTCCCAGTTATTAAGCCAGAATTTTGCAACAGGGATTAGCATTTTAATTGCCATTTCTTGAACTTCCTTTTACCCTCTTCATCAGGGATCTAGGCTTCTTTGAATCAAAAAGCTGAAGAGGTGAAGACTTAATATCTTTTTCTTTAATGAGAGTACTTAGAAAAAAAATACCTGCCTAACTCTCCTTAAAATATTCTCTTTTCCTAACCTTTTATTCACAAACCAAAATGTTATACAAATTTAGGAGGGCCATTTACAAAATCAAATAAGCTATATGCCTTAAAAATAAACTTAATGGTGTCAGATAATTTATTTCCTCCTGTGTATTAGATTATGAGAATGATTACTGAAACAGCATCTATAAAGCTTAACGTAAAAACCTGAACAAGACACATAATTTCAACAGTAAACAAAATTACCCACTAATTTCTCAACTTTAATAGGTATCAAAATGCCTATAAAATGGACTTGAAATCAATATTTAGTTCAAGATATTACTTGGACCAATATTTAGATATTAATTCTTTTGCTACATATATGTTGACCTATTTTAGAAAATGTATACTATTCCGGTATTATAACCACATAGCATTCTGTTTAAAGGAGTAACTTTCAAATGAAAAGATCTTTTCTGCAATTTGATTTAAAAGCAGCGTGCGACACAACCCCAGTGTTCTTCTGTGGAATACTGATATTATTTCTTTCCAGAGTTAGCTCATATTCAGCACTTTTTCATCTGACTCCTGCCCTTTTTAAATTTACTTATTCATATAATCCTCTAGATTAATATTTGTTAATAAAACTGTTATTCATTTAATTATTAAATATAATTGTTTAATGCTAATATATAATGTATTAATAAACAAAGAAAAGACAACTCTTAAATAGCATTAAAAATTGGATGCGAAGTGATGTCAAGTCAATAAAGGCAAAGTATCAGGGAGGCAAAGCTAGACACAGCCATTTCCAAATACTGTGACACAGCCTGAGATACAGAAGGGATTTAGGATTGTCTTGTATAATCCAACAATATTTCTGCCTTAGAACAATGCCTTACTTAAAACCATTAAATCTTTTATTTCTTGTTGGGACTCAAAATATCACTAAATCTAGGAAATAAATTTTAAATGTATTTCCAATTTTACGTTATTCAAGACATAGACATAGCAATCTTAAGTAAAGGAGCAGAGCTGCACCATTCCACAAGCCTAGTTAGCTTCTTACAGAAAACCAGAGGAAGCAAAGCTTTCAGTAAAAATTAAATAATTGTGATTAATTACTGAAAGCCTGAGCCTTGTGCAAATGTAACATTAAGAACTTTGAAACAAATGAAAATCCTTAGAATATGGGACCACAGTTAGGATAGCCAGAAAATAATCCAGTCTGGGCCAGAAATATTCCCTTAGGCACAATATTTGATTATTGCTATTTAGTAAAGAACTGAAGACTGGTATCAGATGACAGTCTTCAGTGTTCACTGTGAGGTTACTTTAGAAGGCAGGGTCTATCTCTTTCAACCTGTTTTATTGTCATTTTCATTAAGTGCTAAGTTAAAAAACCTCTCTTAGAATTTGTTATATATATATATATATATAATATATATACACCATAGGTATATATGTGTATTATGTATGTGTGTGGATGCATATGACATACGGTACCTTACTTGACAATTGTAGTAAGGATCGTAGTGCTCAAAGTGGGCAAAACAATATAAGTATCTCCTCTTTTGTAATTCTGCCTTACAAGGCTTATTTCTTTATGGGTATGTTACACAGTAAACCAAGATAGGACGGATTACTTCCTAGGATTCTACAAGAATGATGAATTTTTAAAATAATACTTAAAATGTTTTTAATAGCCAACTTTTGATTTACTAGGGAGGTAGCATGACATAAACGAAGTATGGACACCGAAATCAGACTGACCTAGGTCTGATTAACCATGTGGCCTCAAGACAATTTGTTTAATCTTTCTAAATTGGCATAAAACAGGGATTTATAACCATTTATTTCTCAAGATGTTTTTGAAGACTAAAATGTATCGAAAGCATTAAGCATGTGCCTAGCACATAGTACACATGATGAATACTACTGCTATTAGTGTTGAAGTTTCTTTGTATAAAAAATGAGAAAGAGTTGTAGTAGAGACTGGTTGTTTGCTGTACAACATCTATTTTCCCTCATTCACCTCAATTTCCTTTTGGGGACTTCTCCTCTCCCGTTCTGGAAGGTACTAACTTCACCCCTAACAATATGGGTGGTCACAGATTGGCTTAACCCAATCAATTAAGTCTGTTCCCCAAATAATTGGTTTGGGGATAGGCACATGGCTTAATTCAGGCCACTGAGATGCAAGTAGATGCTTGAGGGTAAAACTTTGCTTTTTGAGAGAAGTACCAAGAAAGAAGTACAACCAAAAGTAAACCAGGAGTGGCAGCCTAAGGTGCTTTTATGGAAAGCAAAAAAGAGTGAAGGAAAGATTATCCTTTGGTGACATGTCACCACTGGATTTCATACTGTTTGAAGCATGACTTTCCTCTAGATTTTTTAATTAAGTCAACTAATAAAATCTCTAGAATTTTTAATACATCTTTCGTACTAGCAACTCAAAGATATCTAATTGATAAAATCATATCTATAGCAGAATGTTATTTTGAGGATTAAAAAAGATAATATATATTAAATGTCTAGAACAAGTAAGGAACACAATAAATAGAAGTGCTCATCATTATTTACAGCCCAGTTTCAATTAGAGTATAGACAGCTATTTTCAACAGCTCTTTCTCAAAGACTTTTATTACTCCATGCTAGGGAAATTTGATTTTACCTGTTCTTTCAGTATTAATGGGGCTCTAAGGAATTGATTATACTAAACATGAACTAAGAGAGATTATGTAAATAAGAATATTAATTTATCAATTTGTAACTGGAGAAAAGGGATCATCAGGGCAGTACCACTAATGACTTTTTGTCACTGAATCATAGATTGATTTTAGTTTATCCCCAAATAACTTCAAAGTTTATTAAATTAAGAGATACAAATCTCCAGTGATGTATAAAATGTATATATAATTCATTACCCTTGTTTTTAGGATATCAATTTGTTTCCTGAGACATTTCTTTGGTTCAGTTGTATTCAATTATATATTTAAAAATAAGGTAGTAATCAAAGAAAATATTAAATATGTTGGTTGTTCCATTCATGTCACTGTTAAGAATTGTTTTTGTTTTTTTTTTTAAAGTTTTGTTCTTTAACCAGCGGTGATGAGAAGTATGGCTGTTAGCCAGTCCATCAGAAATAAGGAGTGGTAGGATCTATATGAGGAGCATAAACAATAAATGCTGACTCAAATTGTACTCCATGAAATATATAACAAATTTTATACAACAGGATATAAGCCCAAACAAATTCCTGAAGAGGAAAGGACAAATGCAAACACTGAAGCAGTGGATACTGGATGCTACGTGTAGGGTATTGTTTATGAGAGATGGATTGCACAGAGATTTGCCAAGAGAGGGCTCTATTGATGAGTGAGGTGATTAACAGTGTATACCAAGAACTATCCATAGAAATAGACTCAAACATTAGATCTGAAAAGGCTCAGTATTAAGCTTGAAATGGGTCAGTTTTGGGGAAAAGAGGAAGATTAAACATTGAAAAACTGAAAATGACTCCACAAATATACTGGCTTTCCTGATTCCATTTCCTTCTTTTTAAAGCAGCACTTACAGAACAGCTTGCTATCTAAGTAACAGAATTCAATGAGACCAAATGCAGGGCTGAATGTGTGAGTTTCCCAATTTGGGCTAATACATGGTATCAATCTTTTCAGACAAGGTTCCTTAATGGCCGTGTTCTGCTAACACTGCAGAATAGCAGGAACCTTTTGCATTTCTCCTTAGCAAATGATTTTTGAGAACATCACCCGATAATAGTTATGATAACAGTTCCCTGAAATAAAAGAATACATTTCACAGTATTTTTAACCTGCTTGTTCAAGGACCAACAGCTATAATCTTGCCAGACATGATGTAAACTGCCATGAAAGATGCCATAGTCAACTTTTGCAAATTCTCTGAATGTTAGCACTAGAAGGGATTTTAGAGACTAAGAAGGAACTAAAGTTATCTGATTCATTTTCTTAATGTGGTGATTTTGGTGACATTATTGAAATTCTAAGGTAGATGTCTACAAACTATGGCTTGGGGCAAAACCAGTCACACTCATTCCCTTACACATTGTCTATTGCTGCTTTCATGCTACAATGACAGAGTTGTGATAGAGACTGGCTCTTTACAAAAAAAGTTTGCCAACTACTATTCTAAGGCACAGAACGAGTATCTCTTGTACAAAATGCTTGGGACCAGAAGTATTCTGGATTTTGGCTTTTTTAGATCTTGGAATATGTGCATCATACTAACTGGTTGAGTATCCCCAATCTGAAAACCCGAAGTCCAAAATACTCCAATGAGCATTTCCTTTGAGCATTGTGCTGGCCCTCAAAAAGTTTCATATTTTGAAGCATTCTGAATTTCAGATTTTTGGATTTGGGATGCTCAACCTGTTTTGCTTAATATTCTATATAGATGTAGTTTCTGTCATTGAAATGATTCCTATGATTGCTTTGTCTAATTTCAATCAACATTTTACTTTTTACTCTGTGTTTATTGCACCAGGGCTCAATAGTGCTGCTATATTTTAATTCTCAAAAAGGAAGCTGGAAAGGTGAATTCATCAATTTATTTTATGTGCTGATGCTGATACACATTATCTACACACAAATATACACATACATTGAAACCATAAATCCCTTGTCACTCTTCCCATCCACATCCCACTGTTTGCCACCAAGGCAAAGAATTTTGTCTGTCTCTCTCCCTACTTTGATGCCAGGTTACCCACTTTTGTATTTCTGGCTTCTTATCCGAGCAATGGGGAGAAGCTATAAATACAAAGCTTTGCTCGTTCGCCTCCTAAGTTTCATGGAAGACAATTTTTCCCTGGATGGGCCAAGGAGGGGGGACTTTGAGCCCTGTCGCTAACAGGCCACAGATGAGTACCCATCTGCGGCCTGGGGGTTGGGGACCCCAGTCTTAGAGGAAATAATCTTTCATATACATCTTGTGGTGTTCTTTCCTAAAATTACCCCTCAGGATTATTGCGATAAAATTTTCCTTTTATGTATTCAGTGTTTTAGATATGATGTATTTTGAACATGTCCCTAAAATATATCATTTTATTTTGTTGACTTTAACAGCAGTCCCCAACCTTTTTGATAGCAGAGCCAGAGACTGCTTTCATGGAAGACAAGTTTTCCACTGGGGACAAGGGGGAGGCAGAGCTCAGGCAGTGATACGAGCGATGGGGAGTGGCTATAAATACAGATGAAGCCTTGCTCACTGCTCCACCACGCACCTCCTACTGTGTACTCTCTCTTCCTAAGTTTCATGGAAGACAATTTCTCCATGGATGTGTGGATTGGCAGAACCAACATTGTTAAATTGAAATGATTATGTAATTTTTTTCTTTTGTTATATTAATGTGGTATATTACATTCATTGATTTTTCATATGTTGAACCATCCTTGTGACCTAGAGTTAAATCCCACTTGGTCATGATGTGCAACGTTTTTAATGTGCAGTTGAGTTCAATTTGCTGGTATTTTGTTGAATATTTTTACATCAATGTTCATTAGGGGTACTGGCCTGTAGTTCTTTTTCCCTGTAGAATCTTTTTGTCTGGCTTTGTTGTCAAAATAATGCTGGCTTCCGTTTTAATTTATGTGGAAAGAGTATTTGACAAAGTTCAACACCCTTTCATGCTAAAAAAAACCCCCCAACACTTAAACTAGGAATATAGATTACATCACAACAAAGAGCACATATCAAAAACTCTCGGCTAACAACATACTCAGTGGTGAGAAACTGAAAGCTTTTCCTCTAAGACCAGGAACAAGGCAAGGATGCTGGCTCTTGCCACTTCTATTCAACACAGTACTGGAGGTCCTAGCCAGTCCTAGCAGAGCAATTAAGCAAGAAAAGGAAAAGACATCCAAATTATAAGGAAGACATATATTTAACTCTTATTGCAGACGACATGATTTCATATATACACCTACAGATATAACTCTAAAAATGCCACAAAATAACTGTTAGAATAAATTAATTCAGTAAAGTTGCAGGATACAAAATCAACTCTCAAAAATTATTGTTTCTATACACTAAAAATAAAAAAAAAAAAGAAAATAGTCTCATTTACAATAGTATCTGCTAGGTTCTGAATGTGTCCCCAAAATTCATATATTGAAACTTAATTGCCAATGTTATGGTATTAAGAGGTGGTGCCTTCAGGAGGTGGTTATGTCATGAGGTAGAGCCCTCATAGATGGGATTAGAGCCCTTATAAAAGGACTTCAGGGAGTGGGGTCATTGTCTTCTGCTCTCCTGCCATGTGAGGCCACAGCCTTCCTCCTGTTTTTTCACCTTGCATCCCTTATGCCTGCAGTCCCCAACTCCCTGTTAGGGAGCCCTCCGCTCCAGCCAGACATTATTTCATCCCTAGAGGTTGGTTGTTATAGACATATCCCTGAGAAGTGGCTTGGGTAAAAATCAGTCAGGGCCTTGCATTCTTGGCAAACCCATTAAGATGTGTAGAACTATAAGAGATCCATTGAAAAGTATCTCTCAACATATTTCAATGGAAAGTTTACTAGATTATTTTATACCATAAAAAAGATTAGAGGAATGCCATAAACACAACACAACAAGATTTCGGCCAAACCATTTGACTCACCATTATAATCCTCTGGTTAAAAGGGAGAAGAGGGCTAGAAAGAATTACAGTTAAGTGGATTTGTACGCTGAACAATGACCGCCATGAAATATTGATGTAAGGTTGATGAAGATCTGTCATAATGTTTTCAGCAATAGGACTTGGGACTGCATGCTTGATCTCCTTTGTAACTTTTTCATAAAGAATTTGGATGAAAGGCTAGGAGTGGTGGCTCATACCTGTAATCTTAGCACTTTGGGAGGCCGAGGCTGATCCACTTTGGGTGGATGGCTCAAGGTCAGGAGTTCGAAACCAGCCTGAGCAAGAGCAAGACCCTGTATCTACTAAAAACAGAAATAAATTAATTGGCCAACTAAAAATATATGGAAAAAATTAGCCGGGCATGGTGGTGCATGCCTGTAGTCCCAGCTACTTGGGAGGCTGAGGCAGGAGGATTGCTTGAGCCCAGGAGTTTGAGGTTGCTGTAAGCTAGGCTGATGCCATGGCACTCTAGCCGGGGCAACAGAGTGAGACTCTGTCTCAAAAAAAAGAG